>JAWNGG020000310.1:0-233547 GCA_036937485.2 Tetragonisca angustula
AGGACTTTGGTCAGTTGATTATAAATAATTATCAGTCTAATCCAGCAAGTATGTTAAACAATAATCAACGACAGAAGTTACGAGAAGTTAATAATATACAGTAATCATCAGTGATCTTTAACATTTTGATTCAAGTAGGAATCTAGTAGAAGCCGTCAAACTTATCATTACACAATAAAAAATAATCCACGTTAACTATAGTTTTTCACGTCAGTGAATGATCCTTCAAACTCCAAGGGATATATGCACGATCAGTCGTGAACTTGACACTTTTCTCTTTTTCTCCTCCCTAATTTCGATATTTTGTAATCGCTTTGATTTATACATTTGGAGAAATCGGGCGACTACTTTCGACACCGATGTTCCGCACGACTTGGCACGCGCTCGTCACGCGATAATTTGCGAGCTTTGCAAGAAAATGCCACGTAGACACAGGCGAAAAACTCGTGGCGCTTATTCAACAGACCGGCCACGTCGGGAGGAAATATCGACTCGTCAACGTTGGCAGAAGAAACACGATTTCGCTCTCTCGCGATCAATTAAACCCGCCGCATCTGCGAATCCGTTATTTTATATTCTTGTTTGCTCTGTGTCGATGTTTGTTCGTCTCGCGTCCGATGTTCCACGAGCAATTAAGTCGGCAATCATAACGCACGGCGTAAATCATCGTTGAAATTGCGTCGTCACCCGGTGTTGGCTGGACCGTATTTTCTGTAAATTATGCGCGGAAATGGAATGAAGCTCGGTGTAAGACGCGTTTTATTCGTTCGGGTGTCGCTGTCGAAAATTCTCCTGGGTGTTTTTCCATCGAGTACGACACTGTTGAAATGATAAATATTCAGATTTCCATGTATATTTTAATCTTTTCAGGAAAGGGGAAAAAGCGATAAAATTATTCTCCTCGATTTTCTCGATTAAACGACGGAAATGAAATGTGGAACGAAAGAAATTTTAAAAAATATCTTGCTTAGTACGAAAGTTAGATTAGTTCGAACGAACCGTTATGCACGATATTTACAATAATTTTTCGTAAAGTTTAGTAATATAAAATAATCCCGAGTACAATTGAATTACGTGAATGTAAAGACATTTTTAGGAAAAATAATGGTCAAAGGACTAGCGAAGAAAAAAAGAATTCACCTCGTGTGTGATATATTTCGATCATTCTGTATTCTGCGAGCCTTTGTAGTCATAAAATTGAAAAAAGAAAAATACATATATATACGAAAAATGTAAAATTTCAAGAAATAAGATTTGGAAAACTGAAAATTTACATTTTAACATAAATTTTACAAATTCGTCAAATTCGAGTGTTCGATTGTTTGATTTTTCGAAATTTCACGTAGATTTCAACCAGATTTCTTCGCTGTAACAAAAATAATTTTGCGAAGTTCGATAGACAGTTTCCTTGGAAGAACGGAGAAGAATATTTATCGCGAAGACTTTCCACTAAACGTTGTAAATTTATCAACTATAATATTTTATAAATTAGAGGCGGGGGGTAAACTTCTTAATTTGATATTTTTGATTTTATAAACGAAACAGGTGCAAGTTGTCGCTGGCACCTACCGTTAAAACGCTATCAGAAACTGGAATTCTTAATGGCGGTGAATTGGTTTCCAAGAAGCCGAGAATAATTTGGAATGGAAAGCAAAACTTTCACCCGTGGGTAAAACGGTCCTCGTGTATTCGGACACACCCAGCGCGAACACATTTACCACGGTGATCGATCAGCAACTCAAAGTGTTCGGTCACAATGTACGGAACGGTCGTTAATGAGAGAAAACTTAATATTAATATTAAGCGCGATCATTACGAAGCGCGGCAGCGTCCATCGATCATTTTAATTATGATAGTTCGCGTCAGCCGGGGTTGGTTAATTATTTGAGAGTTTCGCGACAGATGAAAAATATTGAAACGCGTATAAATCATCGTGTTTCGCGAGTAATATCTCGATATTGTATTACATTGAGATTCGAGTACGATTCAGCTTGAGTTTCGAAGCGCGAGTCCTATTTTTTTCTTTCTTCTTTTTTTTTTTTTTTGCGTTCAAACGTACAAACTACGCGTCGCGTATTACGTGTCATCGTGTAATTCGATGTATTTTCTAAAAAAAATTATATCTCACGTTGTTAATCCCTCGTATTAATTCCGTGGATCAACAACGTCACTTGAGACAGAATTATTCACAGGTTTCGCAGGAAACGTAACGAGTGGCAGCCACGAAGGCTTACGTGCGACAAATTGTGCCAATGTTTCGAAAAATTAATGAACGTTTCAACTGTTATAATTTCGTGGCAGGAGATCGTGCAACAATGAATTTCATTTCAAAGAGCTTCCGACTCTTTGCAATCCTGAATTCGTTTCTTCACAAAAATGATTTTCACGAAGCAAGCAGCAAAGTGAAAATGCTGTAAATTCAAACGTCTCTCGAAACATTGATCAAATCTTTTTTTATTTAAAGACTAAATCCATCTTTTTACAATAACCTTCCAAAATTCGCTGTACAATTTCTTTTCACCGAGTTATTGGACTAGTGGCATTAAGAAATTCCAAAAATTCGTCGAATTTCCGTCAAATTCGGACACATCAAAAATTTGATAAACGAAGTGTAATAAGCGAAGAGAAATTGCACAGCAAGTCTTCAGGAGGTCATTGCGAAAGGAAAGCTTCAATATTCAAGTCTACCACGGATTCAGCGATGAAAAAAATTTCTCAATGTTTTAGGAGACGTTTGAATTTCTTCGAAGAGAAACAGCATCTTTATTTCTTCACTTACTACTACGTGACATGAGAACATTTTCACATTGGGAAATGAATCCAGAATTGTTAAAGTAAGTCCGGATTCGCTGCCGTGTGCGATTTCTTGCCACGAAGTCGTAACAGTTTGAATATTTTCCGTCGCGTTGGAAATTTAATGCACGCAGCTAGTTTAAAGCAGCAAGTCGCAGTGTAGAAATCTTTGTTGTCTTCGAGAACTCGTGCTCTGGATTTGATAAAGTGTCTGGCAGTTAATTTGTATCCAGTAACCGTAATGCGTCACAGCCTCCGTACGCGGTACATGAAAATCGATGCTCGATACGCACAAAGACACACGCGGCATCCCCGGAGCTGGATTCGTTCCGTAGGAAATTCCACGTCGCAGTCGCGGTTTAAGCTCCGCTTAAGGCGCGCCTAGTTAAGGTAACGCCATTATCGATTCATAGAGACGGAGTTACGTAAGCGATGTGGCTGCACGAGGCAAGAGGGCGGGAGATTCGAAGGGAGGTAAACCGCCTGGTCGGGCTCCTTACGTAACCGGAAATTCTGCGCGCGATAATCGCCGCTTCAGTTTGTAATTTGGACGGAGCCGTGCAATTTCGCGCGATAAATCAGTCGAGAGAGTCTGCTCCGACACGCACGCACGCATGCACGAACGTATACACCGAAGAGATCACCGAGGAAAGAAATAATTACGTCGAAAGAGGACCGATCTCTCGATCGTTATCGATTCTTGCCGATCGAACGATACGAAATTGGTAATAACTTCTTTTGTCCGCGTAACATCGTTGCGTCTTTTACTTTTTTACTTTTTTGCACTTTATATACCTCGATACTTACTTTATTTCGTATTACACTTTTCACTTTTGTATTTTTATACACTCTATATACAAGTCTATTTCGAGATCACGTCATAGGGAATTTGACTGACGAGGCGCGTGATTTGATTGCTCGTGTTTACACGCGTTTATGGAAGATTAAACGAGAGACAATGAGTGTCTCTGGAAGTCTTGTTACAAGTAAAAAATTACAATTGTCAGAAACATAAATTTGCATAAACATCCACTGGCTATTCGTTACTGTCCGTTCGTATTCCACGTGTGAACTAACAGTCGAATTTTTTCTGTTTCAGGTAAGCTGAAGGGAACAACGTGCATTTATGAGTGAGTTAAAACTTACAATTGCAAAACTTGTAATTATTTGTAATTAAAGTTGTGAATTAAGCGTGTCTGAATAACGTAGAAACGTGAAAAATTTAATCGCATAGAATGGACTGTATTTGTAAGTAGATTTACAAGTTGTTCCATCGATAGTTCTCGCACTGTGACGTAGGAAATTCTAATTTCGTCGAAAAATCCGTTTGGTCCCCTCGTATGGTAAAGAAGCGAAGGGAAAATGGGAGAGAAAGGAAGAAACGCAGGTTACTCTTGTAAAATAAACTGTTTTTTCGAAATGACTCGTTCCTTTGACTTTGATGGAATTGGATATCCTTTGGCAGTTGGCTAAAACGTCTGTGAGTCACTGATAGTGCCTCCAACCGAACTATTTTGTCTCCAATTCTGTTTAAATGTAATTGAAATTGAAATATTACATCTATATGAAGTCGACTGTGAATTCAAAGATTAACCGGAACGGATCGAATTTTCTTGACTAACGTTCTCCCTTCCTGCGATTCAACTCTTTTTATACCGCGTTTAAAATATACGTTGTTGACCATTTCGGGATCGAAAAGGATAGACGAAACGTCCCCGGAGGAATGTCGACCGAAAGAATATCAAAGACGCAGTCACCGTGTCGGCATAAACCTTCCGATCGTTTCCGAAAATTTACAACCCAGAACTTTATTGCCATTTCCTCCCGGCTGAATTTATCATGCGTGTCTCGAATTTCGTTTCGAGCGCTAGAGGATACCAAAAAGAGGCTGCCACGATCAAAATCATTAAACACGCTGGAACGTGAAATCCATTATCATTTTTTATGGTCCATTCTGTGCCCGCTCTGTCCACTTGGACTCGCTCGAATAACTTGAGATTTGTTGACTTTGCGCGTTTAACCCCTCAAGCGTTTATGTCGAGTACACTCGTTACGAAAAGATGGAATTTTTTCGTTTAGTGTCGAGTATACTCGTCGTGTGAAAAAAATTCGTTTCTGCTATTTATCATAAAATTTAGGCAAAAAGATTATATGTATTTGTAATTTTAACGAAGAAAAATTTACACTCGAAAATAATGGGAATTTTTTTCGAGGAAATCTGACGCAGTAGATACAATGCAAAAACAAATTAAATTTATCTGTAATCATTTTAATTTTACAAATATTTGATTTTTTACTTCTCTTTATGAATTGATGAAAATTCAAGTTCTCTTCTCCATATTTTGAATTTTTTATGATTTTTTTTTTTTTTATGGAGTAATTTCCAAAGAATAAAATGTCAAGTTCCGTAAATGCCAATAAAATTGAAAATTTTTCAAAAGAAAATATATCATTTTGTTGTAATTTAGCTGAATCTTGCAAGTGCGTTTATCGTATTTTCGTCATCTAGAAATCATTTAACGCGCCAAGCACATTCTCAGAGTGAAATAAAATGCTTAAAACCAAGTCGAAACGTCCGGGCGAACAGGCCGAGAACAAGCTGATCGGTGTTTTATTTCCATCGTGGCCTCGTGGAATCATCCTCGCGTAAAGTTCCTTTATCGTCCGCGGATTCCAGCCGTTTTTATCGAGAGAATTCGGCGATAAAGTTCCGGACGAAACCCGGTCACGAGGATCCGCTCGAGAACGCACCTCTGGAACGTTCGATCGTTAAATGGAAAATGAGTTCTTGACCCGGGACGCACGTTGCCCGCGCCTCGCTGATGCTCGTAGGCAACTTTTCTATTTTCCTCGGCTCCACCATCTTCCAGCATCAACCCTCCCTTCCACGGGGCCAAGTAATTTCATTTTTAGTACGCAGCCGCCATCAGCTGCACGTGCCTGGCACTTCGATATCATCTCCCTTCAAAGGAAAAAAAAAAAAAAAAAGAAAAAAAAGAAAACTTCTTCGTTCGTCTGAGCTCTTCGTCCCTCTCCTCCGCGCGTCGACTAATTGCCGGAGCAGAAAGAAACTTCAAATATAGTATCATTAAACGGTGTTATCGCGGAATGGAGGTTACCTTCCCCCCCTCCTCCCACCCCAAAAGGCAACGATTATTTGTATTCATGAACGAGAATTATACCCCAAAAAGTGGATGACTTTCAATGTCTCCCTACGCTGGGGGCTAGTGTTTTGGTAGGGAAATGAAATTGAGGATTGGTGAACTTAACTTGTTAGGTTCGAATAATATTGTCCAACAATGTAGATCAGACGAGAGCCAATATTGATTAGAATATCGGAATTGGTAATTCTGTTAGAGGGTGCAGGTGGATGAGAGCGTCTCGAATCTATAACGCGGTGCGCCATTGTTAATTAACCTCCCCCCCCCTCCTCCTCCTCCTCCCCACCCCGCCCAGTCGCAATCGTGCCACGAATTATATCTCCGTTTCGATGACACGATAGGTTGCGCCCGCGATCAAGTTTTTCTTGCAATTTGCGTTCAGTTTGCAAGTCTTTCAAACTGGTAATACGAACTAATATAAAGAAAGAGAAAAGAAAGTTCTAACAAACACGGGTCGAAAAAATTTCAATAATTTCAAAGTTACAAACGATTTTTTTGTTTCGAAATGCTCGTGACAAAAGTTAGAACACATCTTTGAAAGAGTACGTAATTCTTTGATACGAAGAAGTCAAGTGTTGCATAGAAATGGAAGGAGGAACAGGTAGAAATTTTCCTGTAATTAGAATGAGAAGGTAAACCACTACTTCATAATTTCTAAATAATCGGAAATCACAAGCTACTTACACACGCAGTATGATAGCTCTCGAAACGAAGGAATTTGTTTCTTCAATCGAAATGAAAAATCGTTTATATAACTTTGATACTGTCAATTTTTCGACCCATCTTTACCAGGACGTTTTTTCATATTTCGACGAGTATTATTTACCCTAGAAGTTCTGACCTTTTTTCTACCCCTCTCGTGTAGAAGAGTCGTTACGTTACAAAATGATAACGATCTCTCGAAGAAATCCCATCTGACTGATGAAATATCTTTGTTTCGCGAGCGAAGAACGTGGGATTAATCGAGCGTAACGGTGGCGGAAACTGACATCGGTAAGACGAGAGATAGCAGCAATCTGAAGTTTCCCAAGAAGAACTTGGAACTTGCAGTTTTCACAAATTAGAATTTAACGAAAGAAACTTCGAGGTCTAAATCTCTGTCTGTCGACGCTGCGACACCACGTTGGCAAATTTCTAACAATCCGTTAAGGTTAATGCTGTTTAGCCGGACGAGGGGGGAAGAAAGAAGGAGAAAGAAGAAAAAGGAAAGGAACTAGCGGCTAGCTCGTTCAAGTCGGGAAATTTACAATTTTAGGTTTTCCCAGGGAGAGAAAGTTTCCTCGTTGCCCGGGGGCCCGTAATCTCCTCACCGTGTATTGATTCACGGCGGAGGCTAAAGCCGCGCTTCGAGAAACTGAAACTGAATTCAGATCCTAATTTTTCTTCCTCGCGGGCAACTTTTATTTTAATGCTTCCCCGCCGGGGGATGCTTGACGACCGTGGGCGCGCGCAACGTCCCCTCGTTCGGCAGCTTCCGCTCGCTTAATCACCGCGCCGCGTTTCCGGTGTCCTCGCCTTTCGATGGCCGAACGATGGCAGCAGAGCGGGCGCGAAATGAGAACGCAGACGCGCAGAAATAAATAGGCGAGCCGTCGCTCTTGCCTAGCGTGATTAATGGCTCGCCAGGAAGCAATACCTGGTAAGGTAAAGTTTTTCAATTTCATAGTTGCGTGTCACGAATCCGCTGGATTGTTGGCCAACGTGCTTAAGCAAAAGGTCGCGTTTGAACGCTCTTGCAAACTGCGTTTTGATACCTACGCTCTGCCTGGGGTGTCGTGAAACTTGAACTTTCTTCCTGCTCTTTTGTCGTTCACAACGTGTTGAAATTAAACAGTGTTCAAATATGGATGTTTAGTACGAAAAGAACATCTAATGATCACTAGATACTTTCAAACTTGTGTTACAATCTAATTTTATATTTAATTCGTGGGCTTCCTGCTGAATGAATGAACCTGACAACCTGATAGAGCAATAGAGCTTTTGTAAGATTCGCATTTGTGGATGGCTCGATCTAATTTGTTCGTTGATTCATTTGAGATATTGATAATTTTGATTCGCCATTTTTAATATTGTTGATTGTAGATTCTTTTTTGGACTAAATTACACGCACTTTTAAACATTCAGTAATATTAATAATTAATTTAATTGTAGATGGCCCGATCTAATTTGTTCGTCGATTCGTTTGAGATTTTGATTCACGCATTTTTAATATCGTTGATTGTAGATTTGTTTTTGAACTAAATTACACGCACTTTTAAATATCCTTTTTTTTAAACATTCAGTAATATTAATTGTAGATGGCCCGATCTAATTTGTTCGTCGATTCGTTTGAGATTTTGATTCACGCGTTTTCAATATCGTTGATTGTAGATTTTTTTTTTTGGACTAAATTACACGCACTTTTAAACGTTCTTTTTTTAAACATTTAATAATATTAATAATTGCAACATTCTTCTTTCAATATTCACGATACAAATAAAATGTGTACGTATTAAACTCGAGGGCATTTGGTGCAGGAAAATGCAAACATTCTTGCACACGCGATTTAAATATTTTATTCACATAATCAGTAGATGAAACGTTAGTAAACTAGTAGGTTCGACTTGATCGTAATCGAAATTCAGATAATGAATAGGAAAATCGTCGTTCTACCAGAAAGTATCTATTTTCTTCGTCATTCGTATCTCGGTATCCGTGCGGATCTCCGGGGCGCATTGACTGAAGCCGCACAGATTCGCGCGACAGAGTGTCGCGAGACGCGGTGATTCGTGTGGGGGAGTCCGCAGAGCCCGTGCAATATTGAATTTCTTTCAAATAAGAAAATCATATTTAGATAAGTACTTCAACGGCGTCGCGTGATCCCATCTTATCCCGTTGCCGACTCGCGGGACGTGAAGAGAAATAGCGGGTAGCTCGGCTCGATGTCGCGGCATCGGGGGATGGGGAACGGCGAGGGACGAGAGATTTATTCGTCGCACGCACACGCAAGACGTCGGTTTACGTGAAGCATCTGGCTGGTATGACGGTGTCAACGGAGCCACGAGAATTCTAGTTTCTTTCCCTTCCTTTGCCAGGAACCCGCGAAGCACACTCCGCGAACGCCACCGGTCCCCCGTGAAACTGCGAGATTCGCATGAATAAATTTCCCTGCCCCGGAACTTTCACACTCTTCTATCTCTCTCTCTCTCTCTCTCTCTCTCTGGCAGCGTCAGTGTCTTGATCCAAAGGGATCGACGGAGTCCGCGATTCCTCTACTCAATGCCTTCCTTCCCCCCTCCCTCTCCCACCTTTTTTTTTCTTTTACCAGCTGTTTGAATCTGTTAAACGGGTCATCCATTAACCATAAACTTTCACGATCGCGGCTGGCAAAATGCGAGCCGTGGCTGGCTTCGGTTCTAATAAAGTGTGCCTGTTCAAGTTCAGTCAAGTAGATTCAGAGTCGGGTATGAATTCAGACAAGTAGATTCAGCCCGATGTGCGAGTTCCGCGATCCCGGGTTGAGATTCTTTCGATAAGAGTTTGAACAAGTAGATTCAACCGGCACCTGTTCGGACAAGTAGAGTCTGTCGGCGCGAGTCAGACCGACGTCGTCGTCCATGAACTGAAATTGCGTTTCGATAGATGGAGTTCTGTGGAGTAATACGAACAACACGAACGTGCATTAAATATATATTTGATATCGCATCACGACGATTCTATCTTCGATCAGGAAACTCCAGTGGTTCTTCTTTGTATCGATCCTTAGATATTTGCAGCAAACATTGCATAGTCCATTGCACCTGGGCTCACCGTGCCAGGGTTCATTTGCGTTTCGATAATTCCTGCGTAAATTGCGGCGGGAATATTGCACGATGCATAATTCATCGGAAGCAGCGTCATATGTCAACATCTGTTTGAAGCTGCATGAGAACCGCGGGTTCGTACGAAGCGTCATGATAGGTAATAAGACATTTTGCAAACTCGGTTCGGCACGCGATATCGACAAAAATTGAAAATTGCTTGTTGCTGCTACTGGCATTATTTCGACAGAAAAATTTGATAGATCACACGGAAAGAATAATATGGATGGAGAAATTCATTCGTGCCTATTCTTTCGTTTGGAACTTTTTATTATCACTGCGTTGCTTTTATTTCAGAACGAGATTAATATAATTGAATTCAGCTTGCGTGAAGTGAACGCGACGCTTTTACTACAGAAATTACAAAATTGCGCGCGGGTAAAAGTTGAAAGCGAGATCGATATCTCGTAGTTTAATTTTAATTCGATAACATATGTATAATGGGTGTAGAACGGCGTTACACCTGCACGTACAATATGCTCAATTGACCTATTTAAAACATTTTACGCGCAGCGAAATTTTATACGCTGCACATTTTAGAAGCGAGAAGTGCACAGCATATTGCGTAAAATCGTTCCAGCGAGTCACATTTTGTTCTTCATGCAGGTCATTTGCTGGCAAACCATGTTAATGAAACCACGTTCAATAAACAATTTAATCCACCGATTAACCGTGAAAATCTTTCGGATAGTAATTCGAATATCACGTTCGAATTTACGCAATTATCATCGTACCCACTCGCAACGTCGATCAAATCGAACGTATCCGTACCGAGCGATTTTTCACGTTTTCGACGAATCTACGACAAAAAATAAAAAAACGACGCTCGATCCCTGTTTCCTTGGATTCAAAAAGTCGCGCGCCGCTTTTCATCAAAAACCGCATACGCGTGTACCCGGTGTTGCATTCGACGAGCTTCGCTTTCTCGCGAAGTTGCGCATTCAGAAGAATTCTATCGCGCTAAAGCGTTTCTTTCAGGATACACCCACCGTGAGAAGTTCCAACGAAAGAATCGTATCGTTCGATCTTTCATTTCGCTTTCCATTCTCTGTCTCCTTCTGTCTACTACGAGTATAGTTTCTGTGAACTTCGAGGAGAAATATTAAAGGCCCTCGCACACGTTGAAACATGCGACGATACATGCATCGACTTCTAGGTTTCACGAAAGAGTCATACTACCGATTCTTCAGTTTTTCAGTTTCAGGTGTTTAAGCCACGTTGAGACACGTGTTTTAAAACAAAGCCGGCTAACTGGCGGCTTACGAGCTTCCCCCTCCACTGCATCGATCCCCTCCACTTGCTTAGTAGGGAAATCAACAGATTGAGAGTGGGGCTTATGCAGTGGAGGGGATAGCGCTAGCGATCAGGAAAGTGGGGGGCAAGAGCCGCCAGTTTGTCGATTCTGTTTCAAAATATTCGGATCATCTCAACTCCAATATTACGTCAATAATAAAAGATATATTAATTTTATGAAAATTAAAAATTATTTTCAATTTTTATTTTTATTTTTTTAATTAAAAGAGTAAAAATTAAATGTTATTTTTTTAATTAAGAATTAAACAAATAATATTAATTTTTAAAAAATTTTATAGAAAGATGGTTAATCCAAAGAAACAGATTTTCCAATTCGGCATTACCAAAAGAACTAAAAACGAACGAGCCTAGTGATTATAGAAATTATCTTCATTCTCCTTTTTCCCTTGGTTTCCATTTCGTCTCAATTTTTTTTTCCTTTTTCTTTAAACAGAACTGAGAAACACTATTCGTTTCCTTTACAGTGAAAGATGACCAAAGAAACATCGTCTCAGCGAGCTTGGCGAATAAGGCAAGGACAAAGAGTCTCTCCTTTTTCAGGCAAATCCGAGGGACGTGTCATCGTGCGACCGCCCGACTGATTTCACAGGATAAATCTCCCTCGGGGACTTTGGAGATCCGCGGGACTAGCCCGGTGGATTCAGTTTCATTCTTTTTATTTGCCGTATGTTTGGATTCCCGGCTGTCTTATCCCGGTTTTCGGTAGTCACTTCATCGCTGACGCTAATCTCCAAATTGAAAATGATCGCGCGAAAAGAGGATTACCACGCGTTGTTCTTCTTTCGTCCCTCCCATGCAAAAGAAGAAAAAGAGAAAGAAGCGACGGACAGAAAAATTCGACGACCAAGTTCAGTCGAAGTGTGGCTTTCGTTTTTTTTTTTTTTTTCTTTTGGTTCGAAGCAAAGTTTTGCTCGGCGATCGGTGACAGTGGATTTTGCCTGCAATCGGGCCGAGGCCCTCGATTTGTTGGAAACACACGTGTGATCAATTCTCTTTCACGGTAAATATCGCGCGCCGCACACTTGTGTAATGGAAATTACGCGGTTACGCGCGGCAGAAGAATCGTCGAGCAACTACAGGGTAGGGGAAATGCTTTTGTCGGCGAGTTGCACGCACGCGGCACCAGTCGAATTCTATGCCGGACACGAATTAATTGATGGTCAAACTATTCGACGTACCGTTATCTTCTGTCTCGTTCTACGCGAGCATAGTTGCCGAACATTTCACCTCGTTCGCCTCTGCTGTTTAACGATACGTGAAAAGCTTTACCCTCGTGCACAGAAGCTCGATGCCCAACAGCTGTTTACGAATTTTCGCGAATTTTCCGATAGTTATTTATCTCCTGTTGTATAACATTTTTTCCCCTCCCTCGATTAAAGTTTCCCTGACGAGAGAAGTCTGCGCGATTTCGTCGGTTTTCAATGTATTGCCAAAAATCGCAAAGATAAATCTTCTTAACCGTATTCCCTATTCTGTGACTTGGGAACGTGACAATGTTCAATATTCGCCGTTCTAGCCAATGTCTTTAGTACAGAGTATATATATTGTTGAAATTCATTTGTATAATGATGTCGCCATCTATTAATATGCAGCATATACTAAGAGTTTGTGAATGTCTTAATCGACGATCGCGGGCGATGATCTTTTGTTTGAAAAGAAGACTGGCGTATGTATAACATGGCCGGACGTGTTTCCACGTGTTTTTTCAGTGTGCTTCAACAAATATAGAAATAAAATAATATATAAATATATTGTCCATAGTTTAATACAAATATATTGCAGTGAATTATACTTATTTATTCTTCATATATATATATATATATATATATATATAAAATTTTAAGTTCAGTTTTGAAGAACATGAAACTTTGTATATATATTTTGAAAAGTTTCATATTCTTCGAAACTGAGCTAAAAATTTTAAGTAGTTGAACTAAGTTGAACTATATCCTCAATTCGATACAAATATTTGGGTCTATATCGTCATTTTCGCTTAATTCTCACTTTTCTTATCTGCATTCTTCCTTTTCTTTTTTTTTTGTTTTATGTTTTTGTTGCACACAGATCGTGATACCATTTTTTACACGTTCGCACTGTTCACAAGTAAATAAACGAGCCGTTTATTTTGAAAGTGGCACGAGTCATCACTTTGCTTTTCGATCGAGATATTCAAGGATATTTTGCGTTTCAATCTGCCTAGAAAAATCGACGCTAACTTCCGAGAAGAAAGTATATATATTTTTCTAACAAACGTTGACGGATCGTCATTCCTCGCCTTGCGCCACTTTCGAAAATAAACGGCTCGTTTATTTATTTATGAACAGCGAAATATAAAAAATGGTATCGTAATCCGTATATAAAATATTCCCTAATATTCCCTCTTTCCTGTCGATAATTTTCATTCGAACGGTGGCGCACAATGCCAATTCGTGAGGTTCTTCGGTCGTCGTGATTCGGTGCAAATCTTCGTGGAAGGAAGGAGAGAAAGGAGGCGATGCATCGTTGAAAGGTCGGACGAGCCACTTTTAAAGGGCCACCCAAGAAATAGGAGTGGTCGGAACAGTAGCTTCTTAACCGAACACGATCCTCTTCATCTGTCAGCTTAACCACCTTTCATGTTTCATCTCCTTATACGCGATACTTGGGACTGAGCCCCTCTTCGTGAGCGACGCTGCACGCGGCTCGCATCGGCGAATTAAACGGCGAGAAGAAGAAAGCGCCGTCTCTTCTACCGACTCGTTGGACCTCGTTTCGCAAACTTCGTCAGAAAAACACGCATCTGTCTGGCGGCAAGAGCGGTGGCTCGTTCGTTTTCCAACTTGTTCGGCTGGTTTCCTCGAAATTTCGTTAGCTCGCCTGATCTCTCACTGCTGCCGAGTGGAACGTGGAGTTTACCGTGTGAGATTCGGGAGAAGCAGCTTTGCAGTTTGATTTAGAGCAGATCACTGATAGAACACGAAGTACTAGCTGTTTCAATCGCGGCTGCCTACTAAACAGTTGGCGATTAAACGCAAACGGCTTTCGAGCATCAATCATTTACGTTCCACAATTACCAGCGATCATTACTCGTCTCGTTGCTAATCGGGTCGCGATCTCGTAACGTCAGCGAGAGCTGGCTCGTGCTTGCCGACGGAACTCCTCGAATCGAAATTAATTTCGCATAATTAACGATCACCAAGCTCAGAGCCGTTTCAACGCGGGTTTGCGACGAGAGTCGTGAAAGCACGCCACGCGTTATACTTCTTTTCATTGGTTAATTGGCCCGAAGTCAACGATCAAACGCGATCAAGCGACGCGAAAGGCGTGCCGGTGAATAGCTTCTCGATTGATCTCTGAAAACCTGTGTAACCTTTGAAATTATTTACGGCCGTTGATGTTTCTCTCGCGATTCATGGCTGGAAAATCGAGTCACTTCGGCAAAGTCGAGCAAAATGTTTCGAGGAAAATCGAGCCCCAGTCCGGGAAATTGAGAAATTCGCGAAAAGCGGTGCCGATCGGTTTAGGCTTTTGTGTGTGCTATGGTTCAATTTCTCCCGGCGCTTTGGACCTCGCGCGAATTGGAAAAAAATAAATAAATAGAATGAACAACGAGGAAAGTGAAACTACCGATCTTTTGATCCTCTACGTACGGTTTAACCAGAATTCTGCTTGCCCAAGAAAAGAATTATGATCGATTGCTGTGCTTCTTATCGTAATCCGAGATCTAGAAAGTAGCTCCATAACAGGTTAACAACTTTAACTCCGTTCGCTAAAGAGTTATGATCGATTGCCTTGTTTTACCGTGATCTAAACTCTGAGAAATAGCTATCGATCTAAATAGATCGTTTAATGTTGATGCGATGTAACATGTATAAGTATCAAAGAAACGCATCAGTTGTAGATGAACCGAGGAACGTGTCATTCGTACCAAAATTTACTAAAATTTTTCGTGCGTTCAATCACGAATCTTGTTCGATAATTTTCGCGCAAGTTTCGTATTAACGAAATGCATATAAAATGAAAAACGTATTATTCATGTTTCAAATTTATTAAAATTTTTCGCACATTTAATCACGAATCTTATCCAATAATTTTCGCGCGAGTTTCGTAATAACAAAATGAATCAGTTAGTAGATAAAACGAAGAACATATTATTCGTGCGAGAATTTACTAAAATTTTTCGTATTTTTAATCACGAAAATTTCAGTCCAATAATTTTTATACGAATTTCGTGTTAATGAAATATAACAGTTGTAGGTGAAATGGACAACATATCATTCACGTGAAAATTTATTAAAATTTCTCGCACGTTTAATCACGAATCTTGGCCAATAATTTTCAAGTTCCGTATCAACGAAATGTCAATTCAATTACCAGTTGCAGACAAAACGAAGAACAATATTATTCACCCGAAGATTTACGTTTAATCACGAATCTCGTGCAATGATTTTCACATTAATTGTCGTATTAACAAAATATATCAGTTGTAGATAAAACGAAGATCGTTCGTGCGATACTGATAAATTGTTCATTGTACGTTTAATCTCGAATCGTGTCCAATAATTTTCGCACAAATTTCAGTACAGATAATAGATAAATTTATAGATGAAAGAAAATATATAGCTTCGATATCTCTCGTTCGCGTACGTTCTGTTCGGTGTGATTTCTTTGTGGAAGATGCTACATACGGTGTTTGGTTGATTTCTGAAAGCTTCGTCCTCGCTACTCCGTTTTCGCTTCTGAGCAACCCGTCCCTTTTCTCGTTCTCCTTCCATCGTTTTTTCTCTGTCGGGCGAACAGAGTCGCGATGGTATGCGCGTTTGAAAGGAGAAACGACTCGGTCAGTCGACGAGCGTGAATGCCTGGAAAATTGGAAGGCAGACTCCGTTCGATTTTCCAACGATCTCCTCTCCCTCCTTTGGCATTCTCCTACGAGCCATTAATGGCTCTATTTGCGTCTATTTTTTTCGACCCGTCGACGAGAAAATCGATTATCCAGCAGCGCGAAGAGAGAAGAGACGGAAGCGATCTGTGCACAAAAGGCAAGAGGAATTATTGCCTTTTGTGAAGCGGCGTTGTTTTTATCTCCACTTTCACGACGGCGAGCTTCTGAAATAATATCGTTTACCTTCATCCACACGAATCAATCGAACTTGAGAATTTAAGAATTGGGAAATGATCTTGATTCGCGTTAATCTCTTGCGCTGGAATGACGCGCGTCGAGTATTTTTTGTCCCAAATGGCAACGTTTTCTCAGTTTTAAGTATATATTTAAATGTCACGCTAGGTGAAACAAACGTTAAGTTTATTGCTTCTTAATAATTTCTATCCAGTGACATTATACCGACGAGTTCGAAAGAAACTGAAAGCGACGAATTATCGTATACGGTCACTCGTTATGGTCCGCGAACCAGTTGCCAGCGCCAAGAGGTTAAGAATGGTTCACGATGGTGTCGATCGTGCATCGATCTGCGTATATCTCTTGGGGTTCGAACGATATGGAAAACGAAGAACCATGATTAACTATTTTTATTACGTAACAAGCCTAAGGCTTCTACGAAATTCTTGCTCGAATCAATTTTATAGATAGTGGCAATGCGAAGAGTATTTTCAAGGTGCTTGTCTAAAATTTTCTGTTCTTCGTACACTTCAAAAATCTGCACGTAAATATCAGTACTCCCCAGAAAGGACACGTTGAACACTCGTGGTTAAAATTGTTCAAACAATAAAATTCAATTGCTCCAATTTTTGTTATACGGCGCGAGCCTGATTCCAGCCATGCTCAGGTCGAAGCACATGTCACAAACGTTACGGTCCCCTTGCCCTTAACAGTTTGTTCTATTAAGCTTCTCGGGCTTTCGAAACAGTTGAAAAAGTTTTCGAAAATAGTCCAACCGGAGCGAAGGTCCGTCATACGTGGAATTAACGTTCGTACCCTTTGAGCTCGACCGAGCTGAGAGCAAACAGAGCTGCTGTAGATTCAAAACCGTCGCCAACTCCGCGTCCCTCTGTGTATCTATCTATGTATGTATGTACGTACAATTACGTACGTAAGTTTTTCGCGGTCACCAGTCACTGCCAGGCTGTCCGCGATATGATCTCCGCCCGGTTCCGTGTCGGAGCCGCGCGCTTCTGACTTCCTTTTCCTTTGGTACTGCCGGAGACAATTGTCCCTGGCCGGCGAAATTACACGAGAGGAGCGGTAGCCCGCGCTTTCGACCGGTTCCTCCTCGGCAGCGAAAGCTGGTGCTACGTGTAGCACATGTCACGATGAGATGCGCGCCATCAATCACACGCGAGCAACATGTTTTCTCGGAAGCTGGACGCGTCGTCCACCGTTTGCCGCCTGTGGAATCTCTTTCTCACGGCGTGCCATTGCCATCGCCAACTGTCGAACGCTCGTTGACGTCTCAATGTTGCCGATTAACTCCTTAATCTACAACTACGTGTGAGATTCGTAGTCTTGTATTCGGGCCAAACGCAAATATTACGGGCATGGCTCGTAGTACGATGATCGAGTCAAGCGTAAACATTACGGGCATGGTACGACGGTCGCGGTTTGTTATTTGCCCTACCACAAATAGCACAGACAAGGTTCGTGATACGTTCTCATTACCTCTTCGTATCATAATCAGTTTCAAGTTATTCTTGGTCACGTTCGCACGTCGAAATATATTTTCACAAATACCAGAGCATCTCCACAAGATGTTTTTAAAAAAAAGATTTTGTGATGAGAGCAGTGAGAATTATATTAATAATTTTGCTACTGAAAGTGGCGACGTTATACATTCTGTCCGAAAAAATGTATGCGATTGGTTATTGATGATACTTTTGACGAAGATCAACTACCAGGGTCCTGGCTTTGGAAAGGAATAAGAAATAGTCTAAAAATCTGGGATTATACGATGACTCCTGGCAAAAGAGAGGCAACCTGAAATCGTTTGCCGATCTCTTAGGACCGATTTGCCAAACTGTGGAATAGCTCGGAGACTGCGCGACCTTGTTTACATTTTCGGCCCAAACTGTTGGAATGTAAATCGTAGATTAAGGGGTTAATGTGTAACAAGCGACGCGTTATCGGATTTTCGTGCATTCGAGAATTCGTACGCGTCCTCTCGTGTCACGGATTTCGAACAGCTTTTTTTCTTTCACGAAAATGTCGCACTCCCTTAGTTTCCGCGATACTGGCGAAAAAACTGTTGACACCAGTACAATGGTATTCTATTGGATTGTTCGGTAAGTTTCGTGCCGTTTTTTAAAGGAAACGCAACGTAAATTTCGATATACATTTGTTGAATTATACAGGTGCCAATTTTTTTTCTATATTTTGCGCAATTTGAATATTTTATTCTTCCAAATCCTCTCAGGATTATATTATATTATATTATATCTTAGAATATGTACACATGTCATTTGTTCTCAATCATTCTGATATATTCAGACCTGTCTTGATCCTACGTACCGAAAATCGGCACGAACTTTTCGGAAAACCCAATATTTATATATATGTCCATAAAAGTGTCACAGTGGCAGTAGAAGATCACTTGAGAAAAAAAGATATCGATCAGAGCGCTTGCACTGGAAAGTCTGTTCGACGTAAACATAGTTGAAGAACCGCGTAGAATTTCCTCAGTGTACAGGGGACATTTAGCGATTCAATTTGCAGGCATTAAAGTGTCGTGGAATTAAGCGGGCCTCGGGAAGAGTAGCCTAGGGATCTTGATGGTTTATTGAAGTCGTTCTTCATCTCTGTTGAAGTTCTCCGTTGGAACTTCGATTAATATTTTAATGCAGCCGAGAAGCTAGTGGCTTTATTGCTCGCTCGTCATCGCCTCAAATTGTCCGGGCTCGAATTGAACTTGCTGCCTTCTCCGGGAAGAACTCTCCTCGATAGGAGGGAATAAGGAATAATGGCACGGTTCAAAGAATTAATTTCAAGAACGCTGATGATGTAACAGTATCGATATTTTGAAAAGGAACCACGCATTTTCTCCAAGCTACATTTTAATCCTTTTCACTCGATTGTCCCTTCTGAGGCGACATCGCACTGAAATCTAGCCAATAGCTCGAATTTACTTGTTTTATAATTTGCTGACAATTACAACGAATGTATTTGGTGTTGTGTAATAGTATAATATCTGAACGATGTATAATCTGTTTATCTGAAACAGACGCTTAGAGTGAAAGTTGTAATAACAACGTGAGAAGAACAAAAGAATCTCAGAAGACGACATTTTTCGTGACAGTCCTAATTGAATCAATAATTCACGCAATTCGGAATAATTCACATAAACCAGACTTCTCGTTGCTTCTTACGAAAGTTTAGATTTTTCCAGAGACTAGAACTATTTATGTATCATTAACTCTTGTGTATTATTCTAGCAAACGCGCGGTGCACGATTGCTATAACACACGTTGGAAAGATACAAAAATATAATCAACAAAATTTCATGTTGAATTTCATGTTGAACGATTATTTCCAATGCACCACATAATTTCATTTACGAAGTGATGCTTGGTAGGTGATAGAAAAAAGAATTTGTCAACGAAAGAGTTAAAGTCTGATATATTTAAAATTACATACGGCGTCGATGTCGTTCCGAACGTTTCCATTATTCCGTGAAAAATTGACGAGCCACGTTCGGGAAACCTCCTCCTCCTCCTCCCCTTCCACCCCCTTCGGTTCGGAAAAAAAGCCAGCTTTCAGGAAAGGTCTTTTGCGACCTTTCGCGTTGTAACGCGCGGGACGTCGATCAAACGGGCGTAAAATGTCCGGATAGCTTCCGGATCGCGGCGAAATAAAATCGGTCCGACCGATTCACCGGTCTCGAAACTGTACGCGGTTCTCCTTTGTCCCGTTCCGGTGGTCTGCGACGTGCACCATCGCCTAACTCTGACCGCTCTCCATACGATGGTTTTCCACCTTTACGACACGTTCGATTACCGCTTCCGTTCGGCGGTATTTTTACGTATTCCGCTCCTCTTCCGCAAGGAACCACCTTTGCACCGCTGGATGTTCCGCCGTGTCACGTGACTGCATGCACAACGAGTTCCCTTCAGGACCGAGTTCCCGTAATACCTGTAAAATATCTCGTATACGACGACTCTTTGCCCTCTTTCCTCTGGTATGAATGTGTCGCTGCTCCTTCGCAGTTTTCTGGTTTCCGTCGAGAAATCATCTGCCATCGTTGTACGATTGATCGAGTGAGAAATAGAGCCTATCCCCTAATCTCATATACAAACCCGACAGAAAGCAGAATCTGTAATTAAAACGAGTAGAATGTGACAACGTTGTGTTTATCGATTTCATTGTATTATGGCATTCGAGTCAGTTTGTTTTTTTGTTTTTTTGTTGACAATGACAATTGTAATAAAATGAGCAATTTCACAAAGTTATTTATTATTAAATAAAAAAAAAAGAGAAACGTGCGATGTGAAATAGAAAAAGAAATTGTCAGACAAATGGGCCGATTTTTGTCAAAAATTCGTCTTGCAATTGAAAATCGTTATTGATCAATTCGGTATTGATCGAGCCAATCGTACGTGGACGTTGTCGGCATTGTTGTCGACCGACCAGCAAACACGACAATAAACAAACGAAGCAAATTCTATGATCCTGTCGAAATTGCCAACGCGTAGAATGCGGCAACGTCGTATTTGTCGGCTGCATTGCGAGATTCAAGCCAGTTTGTTTTCTGCTCGTGTTTGTTGGACGAAATGAATAATTCGTGGAATTATTAATTCGTGAAGTAGAAAAAGAAATTGCAAAACAAATGTGCTGAAATTTTGTCAAAAGTTTGTCTTGGAAATTGTAGATTGTTACAGATTAATTCGATATTGATCAAGCCAATCGCACGTAGACAAATTCTAAACAAACGATTAGGAAATTGCCAACGAGTAGAATCCGACAACGTTGTGTTTATCAATTTCATTGTCAAATTTAATTTGTTGCATCGATTGTACGACATTTATAAAAGAAACTATCAATTTGTAAAATTAATTTGTAATTTCGCGAAATCATTAATTTATGAAATAGGCAAACGAAACTGTAAAGCAAATGGGTAGATTTTGCCAGAAATTCGTCTTAGAAATTGTAAATCGTTATCGATTGATATGACACTGTCGCGACCATTTTCGTCATCAATTAAGACGCAAAAATTGCAATTTAGTTACTCGAAAGATCTCCCGATTTTATGGGGAAGTTACGCTTTTCCGCTTCGTCTATGGAGGCAGAAAACAGGGGAAAACAAGATAGGAAAAATTGGCCGGTCGTAAAGCGGGAAGAAAATTTCGGCGACGGGGGTAAAAGCACTCGGAGGACAGCGTAATTGTAGCTTGATGAACGCCGTTACCCGAGCGTGGCTATTCACCGAGCGACTTTTAACAGAGTGAGAGAGAGAGCTCCAACTCCTTTTCACCCTGTAATCAGACAATTTTCTCTCAGTTGCCGGCGCTGTACGTACGCTAGCCGAGTCTGGG
This sequence comes from Tetragonisca angustula, assembly GCA_036937485.2. Lineage (NCBI taxonomy): Eukaryota > Metazoa > Arthropoda > Insecta > Hymenoptera > Apidae > Tetragonisca > Tetragonisca angustula. The sequence goes on from JAWNGG020000310.1 coordinate 21,566, forward strand.
TGTTATTGACACCCTTATTTCTTCCTCTTTCCTCCTTCTCGAGGATCCTCGTAAGTATCGCGCCACCTCAATTACTCGAACGTCTATTATACGGAAGGATTGATCAACCGGACACCTTTATCCCACGAGCGTGTTTCCACGAGTGAAACTCCATCAATCCAATTTCGTTCGCCCGAAACCAACTACACTCTCCTGTCCGGTTGATTCTTCTATTTATCTTCAGGCTCGATCAGTGGATCGCAGACATAACGTATGGATAGCTATCGATTTATCCGGTTATTATCCACGAAAGTGGCGATGGTACGTACCGATGAAAAGCCTTCAACGATTCAGCGTTTTGTTTTGCAACGTTTTCTATCGAGGTGGCAAAATAAAATAAATATTGGCGCAAATACGTCGCAAGCGTTTAGAAAGAGAAGGAAATTGCGAATGTTAGAAATACAATACCACAGTTGCCTAGCTATTTCGCATCTCAAATTTTCCATCGGAGCAAAAATTTCATATATACACCATGGATCGATTCCTCTTCGTTTTCGAGATATGGACAGAGCTACGTGTTCGTTGAAATGGGATTTCTTTTGCACTGGGTTGCACAAAGACGAGAATGAATTTAGAGAGAAAATCTGATACACTAGATGAATTGCTAGCAATAATCAGAGAGACTGCTATTACCATCAATAACGACCTTGCTGATATTCAGTGGACGTGGTCCGCACGAAAGCATGCTTAATTGCGTGCATAGTGACAAGAGACGACCATTTTGAACAATTTGTGCAAACCAGTCTGGATTAGTATAAAAGTAATTTGAAATGAACGTTTATCATTGAATGTTAAGTAACCTGTACGTATCTGGTTATTTGTGGCCCATACTACTTTTCCCTCTCACATCTCGAAAACGAGATATGTATAGCATTTTCTGCTCAAAAATGATCTACCAAACGTGTTGGCAAACTCAGAGGCCTGGAACACTCTCTATACAGTCGTAAATTTACGAAGAAGATTGCGAATGCGGTAAAAAAGGAAGTAAGAGAAACGGAAAAGACAATGGAACATTGATTTTTAGCGCAGAACAAACCGCTTTTGGCATAAGCAACAACGTTTTTTTCCAAGGCTAATGAATGGGAGGCATTGGCTTTTGAAGGGAAAAGCAACAAAGAAGACGAGAAGTACAAGACGAAGGCGGATCTCACGGCACACTGTATACCGACTCTGTAATCGATACGAAAGCTTTCTCGTATTAAGAGGAAATAACGATGTCGTTCGGAGCGATTCTGATAGTTATTTTCATAGCGTGGCGTTCGTTTTCCCTTCGTTACTCGAAGGGAAACGTCTTCTCGAGCACGATCGGAGACGCCGTTTCCTAAGACGTTTCTGCTTCTTATCTTATCGATTGTTACACTCGTTTCGATCGAATTAGAATGTACTTTTGCTCGCTCGAATCGTATCGTGTACAATCCCAGAGTATTTTGACAATACACGATTCGCGAGGTGAATTCGTGAATTTAATGTGTCTAAGAATTAAAAAAGGAAAAAAGAAAAGAAAAGAAAAAGAAGAAGTTTCATCTCGAGAACGATCGGAAGACTATCGGTGATTTATCTTTCTGTGGGCCAAGCGTTCGTTCGACGTAATTAAAGGGGCGAACGGAGGAAACGAAGGATTTTTATGAGAATCGTGGCTCTCTATCTCTCGGCCGGCTTCCAACGACTCTGGCACGAAGTAATTTAGGTTTAACGAAGAAAGGTCGAATGTACTTCCGATGAGATAGCAGACCTTATTTCGCCAGCTGTTAATTTTACTTCCGTTAATTCGCTCGCAGTCGTCCGGTCTACGGATGCCCCTACGGTGCTATTCCCTCCCTCTCCCCCGTTGTAAAATCACCGAGATTGAATTATTCGCCACCTCTCTTGCTCAATTCCAAATCATTCTCGCTCCTTTACAATGTCGTTTCTACGTTTTTTCAATTATAATTTTGTCCGTGACAGTCAAAAACTCGTATTGAAGAAAGTTAAAGAGACAGAGAGAGAGAGAGAGAGAAAGAGAGAAAGAGAGATTTACCTTATTTTATCTCTGATCCTTGCTTTTCGGCTTCGAATGACTTCCGGTTTTTTTGTACACAGTTACAATGTTGTCATTAGATTACAATTCCATCTTTTGCCCAAAAATATGGAACTAATGTAACATCTATATATCAAGTACAACTAAATTTTAGTGATTAAAACTAACTAAACTAGTTACACAAAGTAAACAAAACTAACTAATTTTTAGTGATTAAAATTAACTTTACGTTACATTGCTTTACCCTATAATTATAAACGTAACGAGACAATAGCAGAAACAAGGCGAGCTAAATGATACGCTTGATGATAAGCATAAATCAACAAAAAACGAGAGAGAGAGAGAGAGATTTACTTTGTTTGTCCAACGTTTTACCCATGCGTGCACAAGACGTTCGAACAACGTTGCCACGCAGAGACCCCGAAAGAAATGGCGAGAGATCCTGCGTAATCGAACGACGCATTCTTCGATGGAACTTGGACGACGACGTTCGAGAACGTCGCCGGGCTGTCGAGTTATTTGCGTTCGCGCAGACTGTAATGGCAGACGACGAGCAACCAGGAATATAATGAGTTTACGTACACCGGCGAAAATAATGGTCACGACGGGGCGCGGATTCGTGTACGCCGGGCTCGTTAAATTAAAACTTTCGCGAGCGGTTCCTCGTGACTGCTGCGCACAACAGTCGGTGGACAAAGGAGATCGCGTCAAAAACGATGAACTCGTGATTTTCTTTTCTTTTTCTTCTTCCTCTCCTCCGCTTCCTTTTCTTCCTCTCCTCCCGTTTTTCCCTCCGCCTCGCAGAAGTTCTCCGTCCATTTCGTTCGTAATTCCGATCCGAGGGAAAAAGGAAATTGCTGACGCGGGAATTTCACGATTCATAAGATATTCGAACGAACGATGATCGCTGAAAGAGTCCCACTATTCGAGAGAAATTCCGAAAGGGAAGTCGGCATTGATTATATTCTCAAGAATGCGCGTGCTCGACGGGGGTCGTTAAACCCCCTCCCCCTGATTTACACGGCGCGACGAAACGGAAGAAAGGTGTGCACGAGACCGGGACGCGTGCATTTCCGTCGCTCGTTTTCTTTCTTTTCTCTCTGTCCGGATTTATTCCAGCAAACACGGAAACTAATTATTCGCGAGAACAGCAATATCGTTGTGGAACGCTTTGGCAAAGGTCAGACAGGCGGGCATTCTAACAACTAGTCGACTGCTGCACCGTTATATATTCGTTGCAAAGTGCAAAGGAAGGGACTATTTGAAAATTCCGTGTTCGTTAATAATATTAATATTCAAACACTAAGTGTCGAGACTGTTATAATTTCGCAAGAGAAAAAAGAAGAAACGAAAGGATCGATGCTCCAAGCCTCTTACTTTCAAATCGCGTCGTTCGTTTTATTCCGAAGTGACTTTTACACCGTGCAGCGGGTGGGTAAGTGGAGATACTTTTCCTCCCAAAAGTGCTATAAATTGTCTTGGAATAAAACGAAAGTAGAGGCTTCTTTCAGCTTTAGTACCAGCCCGAGTTTACGATCGTACGATTTCTCTTTCAATAAAATAATAATACTTAATTGATAGGAGTCTATTTATCTGTGTCTATCCATCACGCGTATTATCGTTTGTCAATTATAAAAAAAAGTAGAAACGAATCTACAGATGCATTGGACAACGATTGATTTTGGCACGAGAGTTAGTTGCAAATGAAGGAATTAGGAGACACGCGCTTTAATTTATTAATCGCGATAGGCCACGAACATTATCGGAGTTCGATATGGATCGTTTAAAGTGAAGTACTAGTATCGCTATATCGATCGAGATAAAAAAGTCGAAATATTGCAGCGACCGTATCGAACGCGTTTATACGAGTAAAAGACCTACTGGTAGCTTTTCCTTTGTAATTTCGCAGAAATTCTAAAGCATGTTTTCCAGCCATAATGGAGGCCGCGGGTCCGAACGCTATTTTATTTTATTTGACGTTAATTGGCCGCCGTTAAATTTTCCGTGCGGACAATTTGTGCACGCGAATTCGATTAACGACGCTCTCGGGGGAGAGAGGTATTTCGGATGCATAACGGCCAACGATGACATCGCAGGGGCAATATTTTGGCAATTGGTTGACGCCGCGCGAGGAAAAGAAGAGGGAAATAAACGAGATATTTGCGTACGAAATGTCAATTATCCATTATCTTCCGTTTGTTTTTCATCGGCCGGCGCAAGCAAATTTCGATCGATTTTAATTTAATTATCAAACAAATATCGTACGAGCAGCACCTACGTTCCGAAGGCTAACGGGGGAATTAATTCTGCCATGTTGTTGCAACGAACAGTTTCACAGCAAAAAGAAAAGAAAAAAAAAAAAATTTCTACACGATTACACCTTGCTTACAATTAGAGGGCGTGGAAGATCATCTCTCCCCGATGATTTGATAAACGACACGTTTCTCACTGCGTCTCACTGCGTCGAGATAATTCCACGTTTCAACCCTTTGACACACGAATTAAACGAAACTCGACGCGACTGTTTGTATAATAAACGTTCGCAAAGATAATTTTCATACTCTTACATTCGTAAGAGTATGCAAAATGTCATCAACGCGACAACGAAGTTGTATGTAAAATTAATAAGAAATTACGAGGGGACAAATTAATAATTCAGTAGGATGAGTTGTCACTGTATGTGTCAAGGGGTTAAATCGACGAACATCTTGGCCCCTGCTTGTTAGCACGCGGTACGTGTCGTACACCAGCGACTTGTGAATGGTAACGACGCGATCGCGACGCCTTTGTCGGGTCGGCAAAGTCGTTTCGGTCGTTAAAAGCTTTTCGTGGGCGTTTTCGATCCGGATTCTGGGACAATTTGCCTGTGGCGATTTGAATCCGGAACGCGTCGAAGATCGTCACATCTCTCGCCTGTTTTGTCGCGCGCCGGGTTGCACCCGGCTGATGCTTTTATCTCGAGGAACGATTTGTTGAAGTCCTCGCGCACTTTTCCCTCCATTTCGAATTTCCGCCCGGCTTTAAGTCGTAAATAACGCGGCGAACGAACGCGGATCCAGGTCCGGAAAGGAATCGCGCGCCGCATTATTTACTCGCGAGCAATTGAAAATCAACGTTCAGGCTTTCACGAGAAATTGAGAAACGCGTGTGGCCTGTAAATCGTTACGCGTAACGCTCGTCGTTTCTTTGGTTGTTTTGTTTGCTTTGCTAGTGGACCGAATGAGAATTATTCCGTCAATTTTATTATTTAATTATTTAATTATTTTTATTCAGTCGTTTCCCAACGAGCAATTTCTATTCTTTATTCCGTATTCATTCTACACCCGTTTCTCTAACGTGACTAATTGCTGTTACAGCCACAATTTTATTCTACACTAATAATTATAGTCATATCTCTCTCCTAGCAAATATATATATATATATATATATATTTGGAATTTTCAAAATAGCTTCGTGGTCATTCGCAAATCAACATCACTCCTCAAAGTAGAAAGCGCACCTAGTCGGCCGCGACTTTCTTCAGAAGCAGAGCATAATCTGTAAATTCCTTCGTAGAGATATAGGAAGTAAAGAGGAAGGGAGAGAGGGAGGGTTTGTAGGCACTTTTGCAACGTTCCATTGCCCATCGAGGTATCTTGAGCGGCCAGAGTGTAACGAGTGTACGCGCGAGAACGAGGAATTACGCACGTGCGTTATTACACTCCGCGTGCAACGTATTCCAAACATGCACAGAATGCATCGATAACGTTCTCCTTATTCAGTACGAGGCCACCCCCGCCGCGGATATGACTCGGCGACAATAGAACCGAAGGTCGTTAGACTATTTTACATTATCCTCTTGCTCCCTGACCCGTTTGATTTTATTTCAATCCTGTTCCAATCTTGCGGTCTTTTTTTCTCCTCCTGCCCCCAACGCAATCACGTGCTCGGCCGTATCGTGCCGTCGCAAAGAAAGACGCGCGAGAAAAAGGAAAAGGGAGGAAAGCTGTATTTTGTCTGGCGGTTGCTTAATGTACTCGCTCGTCAGTAGACTGCAGATTTATATTCTACCGTGGACAGGTAAAGAAATGGAACTTTAACGGAGATCCGTTTTATCTGCTAAATATTACTAATGCCACGGCACTGACATCCCCCGTATATTTGCACATCACGTCGAGTATCCGTGTCTTCCTGTGCCTTTAAATTTATTATAAATTCAGGCTGATAACGTGATACTTATGTTGCGCCAATTTTTACAAGTACTTGGTGCAGCGGATCAGAAAAGCATTGGCGATATCATTATGAAAATAAATCATCCATCTTCATAAATGATTCACTTCGTCAATTTTCAGTAATGAGATTTTTTTTATATAATAATAAAGAAATGTAAAAATTCAGAGTTGAAGAAAGTATCGTCGCATTTTTAATTCCGGTACTTAATCACGGCAATGACGGAATGTTAGTAGAAAAATGGCTGAATATTTTGTCATGACTTCGTGAGTAAATAGAATATCGAATGACATTGCACTGATATACGGAAAGGACGCTATATTTCAAATATTGAAAACTAAATTAATTGTTGCTAAATAACATTCTGAAAGTAAATAATAGTAATAAATACTTTAAATAACCATTAAAAATATTGTGTTCAATATACGTCGATATCTTTTTGTATTAATAAGGATAGCCCTCTTTCCAAATTCAACAAACATTGCCATCTGGTGACAATAATTTAAATAGAATAAAAAAAAAAAATAATTTAAATAGAATAAAATTTTGTCAGAAAACGACATTGGATACCTCTGATATTATTGCGTAACTCATTATTGAAAATTACTACTGTACTTTTATATTATATAACGAACCATTTATGAAAAGACAGATTTTGTTAACATATCATTTGTTGCGCAAATATTCTCCACTGGCACTACTCCATTATGTCTCCATCTTCCAGGAAGAATCTTCCTCGCTGTTAATTTCCCTTATTGTAGTTTAATCAATGCGGCTACCTTGTGGGAAATCAATCGCCTTATCGTGCGTAAGAGGCTTTCCGCCACCTCTTGCTTTCCGGCGTGCGAACGAGCTTGCATTCGGGAAACCACTTCTTCGAACTGCTCGAAAGGCGTTTCCAAGCTATTAAGCAGAGCTTCGATAAACGAACATCCCGACGTAATAGACCACCCATCGCTTTTTCCTCTCCGTGTCCCATGTCGCGAAACAAATTGGATCCAAAAGGTTATTGCATTTCCTCTATGATCCTCTGTGATCCTCTGTGTAATGCGGGGAAAAGGAGAGAACGCGAATATATCGCCTGTCGAATAAACGTCAACTGAACAACACACACAGTGTTAAGTTGGAATATACATTCCCTTCCCTTTGTGTCGCCATGTCGGAGACAGCAGCCCTTGCGAGCTGTTGCACGTAGAACCGGAAACGCGTAGGCGTGGCTTTTCGGTGAAAACAGAACGACCGAAAAAGATTTCGTTTACGATGATTGACAGTCGTTGGTGCAAATACTTCAAACGTGGAAACATCCATCGAGGAGGCACTTTGCGAATTTAATTGAATCTACGTTGAAGAAGATTGATGTGCATCGATGGGGTTCAATTAGTCGAAATTGATTCTAAAAAAAAAGCATCGCTTCATATATTTTTCGTGAGGTTAAGTGTATTAAAATATTTCTAGCCTCTATTTTCGTGTCACTCGCTCTCACGGCTCCGCTCGCCTGAAAAGAAGACACGAGACAAGAAATTGACAGCAATTAAACTCCCCTGTTCCGATGAAAATGCTGGTCCATATTTACCCGAGACTTTTCGTTCCTGTTTCAATCCGTCGATCGACTATGCTAAACGCAGAGAGAGAGAGAGAGAGAGAGAGAGAGAGAGAGAGAGAGAGAGAGAGAGAGAAGGATCGATGATCCGAGAAGCTTCTTAGTTGTCGCGATTCGAGACGTCTACACTCGTGGCCTATTGACGTGGAAGCGTCCAAAGTGTCACCGTCCTTGAATCTGGGTTAACGATCGGCTACAGTTGCCCCGCGGTGCAGCTCGAGAAACCGAGTGAAACGAGTCAGAGGGAGAGAACGAGGATATAGAGACAGACAGAATTCGACGAAAGAATGAAAGAAGGAAAAGAAGCTGGTTGACGGAGGTCAGAGGTCGCGAGAAGGAGGGGGATGGCTGTAAGATTGCGCGTTCTCGCCCCTTCGAAGGCTCATCGATCGGTTGCCGCCACCGCGTTTCCGGCGAGCAGAGGCCATCGTTACTCAGACAAAGGCTCAAAGCCTTCGCGAGAACGAATTCTGTAACTCTTCCGTGAAGCTCTTACCGACCCCAATGAACGTCAAATGGTATCAGCCGTTTATGAAATGGGATAGGTCGGCCCCCGCTGAAATTACCGGGAAGAGATTTTTACGACTCCTCCAAACATCGTCCTCCCCTTCGAAGAGGGGACTTTGCAGCTTTTCATGTTGTTGCCCTTTCCCTAGTCCTCCGCGAAATTGGCGAACGATCTTCTCTGGAAGACGCGTAAGGTTCAAGAGGGTAAAAGAAATTATATGGTTTATGCGTCTGTCTTTCTTTTTTTCTTTTTTTTTATCTTTTCGAATGGCGCGCGGTATTTTCTTGCACCGCCACATGTTACAATGCATCGTTTTTATTATTAACCCTCGGACTACTGAACATCAGCGTCCTGAGATGGAGTCGTTTCTGATATCCCACTAATACTTAGCACCTAATATTTAGGCTCGTACTGACGGCTTACCGATACTGTATGTACAGAGTGTGACAGTCGCTCGAGATCGAGGTCCTCACCGATATTGTACCGACACAGTGACAAACACTCGATTCATATAGGAACATGTAGGAGAATAAGGAACAAATAACAGTCACATGAATAATAAAGTTATATTTATTGTACATTTATGTATTTTCATGGGTATTACGTACAATAAAAACAGTAAATTAATAATAAAAATAGTAAAATATTAGATTAGTGCTAAAAACTAAAATCTAAATAGTAAATACAAAAATGATACAAAATACTAAATACTAAAAACAAAAATAATACAAACTATTAAATACTAAATACTAAAATACTAAAACAATAATAAAAACACTAAAATATGAAACAAACTTTGAAATAAGAAATTGCTTCGATTTGCTGCACAGGTCTTTCTTCCTCAGAACGTTACCAGAAACTGATTTTTCTCGTCTTTAGTCGTCGGCAATTTGCCGCACAGCCACATGATGCTCGTGGGTAGTGCGATCACTAAGACAAGCAACTCCCAGCACAGGTCAAAACTGTCAAGACTCCGGTTCAGCAGGCGGAGGGTTAATTCTGAAATTCGTTTGTTAGTTCGAATCCAAAATTTTGAAATATTTTGTAAACTTGAAACACGTCGAAAAGATACAAAAGCGGGGAGAACTGTCGAGGCTAGTTATACTTGACAAATTGAATGACAGAAGGGGAACAAAGTATCGAAACTTACGTACTCGATTCGACTTATTTCGGAATTTTTTTCGCGCCGAGTCGATGGTCGACTCGAGTTCCCCGATGATTCTGTCTTAGTTGGTCTCGGACACGAGGTGCAGAGCCGCGTTTCGCAAAGTAGTAAAAGTTCATGGTTGGTTCGAAGTGTAAGTATAGCGGGTGATAACGTCTCTCGAAAAGCCGGTGCTTTCGAGATCTTGAGAAGTTAACTCGTTGCCGGGGAGCAATACCTACGTTGCCTGTAGTTAAATATCCTTTCTTTAACGCTCGCAAGTAAAACGCGAGTAAAACGTTCCATTCGATTTCCATCGTTACTTTATTGCCTTTTGTCGCTCGAGTGATCTTCCAAGCTTACTGCGCATCGCGAACAAATGGCAAAACGCGGGTCGTACGTATTCAATTAATTTTCTTAAAAAAAAGCCCGCCCGTATCGCTTGATGAGACTTCTTTGTCAGCGCTGCCCCTATTATTCCCGCTACCTTAATGAGCTACCCTTCCTTCGCTTTATTTCCATTATAACGAAAAAAGAAAAAAAAAAAAAAAAGAAAGAAAAGAAAAGAAAACGAAAAAGATTGATCGATGTCGGCGGAAGAAAAGGTGATTAAACAGTTTTGAAACGACGAACTTTCGAATTCTATCGCTTGTCGAGCATCCGTCTCGAGTTTGCAGTGAAATTTCATCAGGGCAGAATTGTCACGCTGTATACACGCCATGCGCTATGACTGAAAGATTTCCGTGTCAAGTGCCGAAATACTTTCCTCAGCCTTCGGTAATTGCACTCCGCCGCGTACAACTGAAATCTATTAATCGAAGAAAACCACTCGAGAAACTCCTCGCGCCACCACTCGATTCGCCACCGTCCCTCCTTCTCTCTCGCCATCAACTTTCGCAACACGCGGCGATTGCACCAGCCTCGAACAACCTAGCAATCACCCGAAATATTATTACAGATCGTCTTGGCCCGTTTTCATCTGGTCCAATCAACCGTACGGTCGCCAAAGAAGTTCTCGGCGTACGTACATACAACGGCGGTCGGCGGACTTGTTAAACATTCGCCACGCTTCACGGTCTTCCGCCCGATCTATCGGAGTATCCGCGTGGATTACGCTTTCGATAGTCGGCGGTTTCTCTAACGAACCACGCACGCGGATCGTTTTGATCGCGCCGGATCGAGACGCCGGAGAAGCACAACGTTGCCTTACACAGCGCACGCTTGTCGATTGTTCGCCGATCGTCGATTGGCGAACGCGTCGCGGCACCAAATTGGTCGAAACGTATCCTGAATGTACCCTTCCTCACGTAATAACTGTCTGTTTTCATCGATCCAAATCGCCAGCTTCGTCTCTGGAACGCAAATGCTCATTGCAGCGACCGTCGCTTTACGACCGACGAACTTGATGGCTGCCCGATCGTCAAACCCCCTCAGTGTTTCATCTCTGTAACACTGGGAATCGGTGGTACGGTTGATGGAAATTGTTTCCTGTTCCTGCTCGCAAGTGAAACAGTTAATTTTAACGATCTGACGGGAAGTGTGTAATCGAAGCAAGTGGTTTGCAACGTGTAATTAGGGAGAGCGTAATATAGATTAGCGATTACCCATAAGTAATGTCGTTTCTTGATAATTTCGTACAAAATTTTATTTCGTTTTAATCCGTAGTATAATCTCCCATCTCTCTTACAAACTTTCTGTAAAATTGCCTTTTTCTTTTTTGTGAAACGACACGACGATTTTGAAGTAAAGACAAACAGGCCTTCTAGATTTTATACCGCCCGAAAGATTGGAAATCACCGTTCTTAAATTTGTTAAGCCAACGCTGACATTTTCTGGTGTCCAAGGTTGAAAAGCATTTGTGGCACTAGTGGCATTGTGGGATGCTCTCGAAACTCATAAAGCATCAAATATATAGCACGGAATTTATCCACACTTTGCTCTTCCATTCCCATACGATTCGCTCAAATTTTTTTTCAAAATTTATAGGTTATGCTACAATAAATTAAATTACTAGATGGCAACTAAATTTATTAAATTTGAAAAAAAAAATGACATTACTTACGAGTACCCCTAACATTATTTGAACTGGTGAATTCTAAAGTAATTTTACGATTTTAGACAGATTTAATCAGTCGACGATAGAATTTGTAAAATTTACTCGTGAAATTCGGTCTGTTTCATTAGCAGGGCTGTAACTATTCCGCAAGGGGAATTTATTAATGATGGTAATTTGTAACTCGTGATACGTAGCTTTGAGGCATAAATACCATTCGGCAGCGGGATCACATTATGGAGGCCGTGGAATTGAATTTCGTGCCATTCATCTTTGAGCGTAGTATTATTTGACATATAGTGCTGGAAATAATATATCGCTGATTGGCATCGGCGTATTAATTGGTTGCGATTTCAATCGCCATTAAACTTTCTAAATGGACGATGATTTGAAACGTTTTGGTAACTCGAAGCGGTTAATTCGTCTGATCGAAGTGATTTATTGTTTATTGCTGGCAAATCGAATCGGCTGGGATAGGATTCAAACTCTCTCTCTCTCTCTCTCTCTCTCTCTCGGTATCTGTCATTTGCCGGCTGAATGCCTCGGCCGATTAAACTGTTCCAATCGGCCACAAATCCTTTTTCTGTAAGTTTGATATTGACAGTACAGTTATCTGCACGCTGATATATATTTAATAAAGCAGCACAAAGTTATACCGTGGGAAGGTAAAGGGACGCGAGAGATGTAATAAATAACGAATCTCTTCCTTCATTCTGTAATAAATTAAAATATTTACTCAAATTTTTATAATGTTTTATGGTTGTGTGACGTTTTGAAAATGTAAAAGTAACGTGGAAAATATTACGAAAAAAAAGGTATATATGTGTGTGTGTGTGTGTGTATCGTTGCAAAATTTATGAAATTTTTGAGATTTACTAGTTTGAGCGTGAAAATTATGACTTCTTTCACTCTCTAGTATTAAAATACGTAAATTTCTAATATCAAAAAAAACGTGAAAAATAGTACGAAAATATATGTCATTTCAGAATTTATCAAATTATATGTGTGTGTATGTGTGTGTGTGTGTATCGTTGCAAATTTTATCAAATTTTTAAGGTTCACTAAATCGAGCGTGAAAGTTATAGCAAATAATGAATCGGTTTGTTCATTTTCTACTATTAAAATACATAAATTTGTAATATAAATGAAAAAAGTTTTTAAAAAAACGTAAAAAATAGTACAAACATATATCATTCCAGAATTTATCAATTTTCTAAAATTTATCGACTCGGGCTTCACGAGTATCGAGGACAAAAAGTTGCAACTTTCCATGATTATCGAAAGACAATCGTACACCCGATAAAAAAAAGCAAAAGCACGGTCTGCGTTTCGTCTATTCCCAATTCGATAAAATTTCATCTTCTCTGTATCTAATACCAAGCACGATTCTACGCACCAGTCTATTACAAAGTATCAGCCGATCTCGCAGCTTCACCGGACTCCTGCTTCCTTACTGCGTAACGAATCGAGCAAACAGGTTGTTCGAAATCTTATCCGTCGTCGTTTATAATTGTCAGAGTCGCCGTTGGATCGGCCAAGAAGAGAAACGAGCGTGGAGAGGGAGCGAGCGAGCCGGCAATTTGGAAATTGCACGCTCCGAGACGAGCGTACGGGAACTTTGGACGAGGGGGAAACTCGATCTAACATTGATTATTCGAAAGTTGCGAATTCGCAACGGTTGAAACGGCGTCGATTTATTCGGCGGAAGTGCTCGGACGGGCATACCGGTGGAATGCTGGGAAAATGGGGCGGCGGGGAGGGGTGGATGGGGAAACGAAGTTGACATTGCAATTACACGAACGTCGATATAGGGTTGCAAAATTAATTTAGCGACGAGCTAAAACGCGTCGGAGCTCTCTTGTTCGCTATCGCTCCACCGGCGATTCTATCCCGGGAAAACACGCGATAAACTCGTTTTCGCTGCGGGATGATTTAATTCTAATTTCGGGATTAACCACTCCGAGCCAGCATAATTCGCGCGTGCATACACTCTCGTTTTCCTCCGGTGGGATGGTGTCGTGGCAAGTATCGAAACGCTAGCCGAATGTGTTATAATTCCGATATTCTATTATCCAATTTCTGTTGTTTTAGCGGCGGCGATGCCTCGTTTGCTAATCTCGTTTTCTCGAGAGTTGTAGAAACCTAGTAGTGATTAGATCTCGCGTATTGAGAAAACAGGCTTCACAGGTTAGAAAATGACGGAGGAACGTACCAAACGTCGAAGACACCCTCGGTTTCGACCCGCGTTCAGTGCATGCTTCGTAACTTCGGTCGACTCGAGGCGCAAAGGAGTAGCAAGTGGACGCTAACGAAGATACTAAAAAGTTCGTTTCAGCCAACGAATGGCTGAAGATGCAATTAAAAATGGATGAAAGTGCAAATGATTGCAAGGCGGAACGAACCGTTTCACCGAAAATTCCTTCGTCCGTTCAACCCAGTCGTGTTTTTCAATTAGATCCTCGAACGTACACAGGGTTCAAACGAATTCATTTCGCAGAGGAAAATCTTTCTGTCTTCAACTTTTTCCATTAGCCACTTTCTCGCCTCTCTCTCTCTCTCTCTCTCTCTCTCTCTCTCTCTCTCTCTTACATCGTAAGCCCTGTCCTCGTCTGAAAAGTTTCGTCGAGCGTGTCTTTTGACACGGAAAAAAAAGTAGTTTCCTTCTGCGAGGAAAAACGCTCGCCCCCCCCCCCCCATTCCCTCCAAGAGGGTTACAATCCGGGGAAGAAATTAAGCCGGTAATGTTATTTAGGCGAAAAACTGAGGCGTGAAAAGCGAGCATCGCGCTCAGCCTCGCGCGACACGGTCGTCTCTGCCTCCTCTTTCTCGCTTCCATTCGCTCGCGCGCCCCGCCATTATACACGACGCCGTAAACTCTTTGTACAAGTTGCGTTCACGGTAGCGAATTTAATTTACTCTCCCCTACCGTGGGCATTAAGCGTGAAGCGCGCGTCCGCGTCACCGAACCCTCTTGTACCAGCTACGAAAACACGTAATACAACGCGTACCTAGTGGCTGCTCAAACGATCGCTCCAGAGGTATACACCTTGTGTACCACACGTTTTCTTCGGTGATTAACCGAAACTTCCTCGGACCTTTGAGCGCGCTTTTGAACTTCGAGTTTCCCGCCGCAAGCTTCACGAGCAAGCGTTCTCTCAATTTGTAATTTAGTGATGGAGCGAAATGCAAGTTTCTCTTTCTTTTTTCTTTTTTTTTTTTTTATGAGAATCGTGCAATATACAAACGAACGTTCCAAGGGTTCCGAGAATAACTACTTCTCTAGAAACGACTAAATTTTTCTGCTTAACCCTCGAAATGAGCGACGCGGCGGGCCGACACCGGGTCAGTTTTGACCCATAGCTGAATTTTTACTTGCTTTGCACCCAACTTTTTCGTACAGTATCTAACAATGTTTGTAATATGGGATGGAGAGGAATTTGTTAAAAAATGTAAAATTGTGTAAACATATTTTTTGTTCATGTGCACTGCGTTACATACAAAGTCGTTGCGCTTTTATTGCATGTTCTTTGCGTGTAAATCGTAAACATTTGGCACATTTGGTACCATAGACATTATCATTGCCTACACATACATAGCATCAAGTTCTATAGCTTCACATACATCAAGGTCAACGGTGACTCGGTGTCGGCTACGCAAGGGTTAAACGTTTGTACGTGTACACACGTCGAAGGATAAACCGACCGCTGCTATCTCAGGCGCCGTGCGCTCTTCCACTTACGTGCGTGGCCATCTTTTTTTTTCCCCTTTTCCATCGATGGAGAGAATCGTAAGGCCACGAGCGTGCAGAAAGCGATTCCACGACCGTGAATTTCATCGAAACGAGGCCATAAATAACCAGCCGGCGACACCGACGCGTATCTGGCTCCCGCTGGGCTGAATTTCGCCCCGGCCCCGATAATTAATCGATATCGTGAAATTACGAGCTCGATATCATACCAGCACGCATACAATGTGATACAACGATCGAGGAACCGCTGGTGGAGGATCGAAGCCACGCGAAATACCTCGGGATTAATGAAGATGCGGCAGCGAAATCCAAAGATGCAATTACTGACAGAACAAATCGGGGGGTAATCTTGATTACGATCTACATCTGCTCCCGTACGTAACATCTCGGATTGCTAATTAATCGAGGTCTCTCTCTCTCTCTCTCTCTCTCTCTCTGCTCTTGCTTCATCGACGTTTGTTGCTCTTTTACTGGTCCACCTGGCCGCGCGAGGTATCGAGACGTTATCTTTTACATTAATACCGTAATAAACCAAGCAGAGGCGTTCATCGACAGTGTGTACACCACGGTGCAAAAACCGACCACCGTATGTTCTGGAATCTCGCAAAACACGACCGAAGACACGCTGTTTCGACGTGTTAACACAAGGAATGCAGTCCAATGTTTTCGCTAAGCGCGAGCGGCTACAAGCTTGGCAAGTCGCCATCTACGTGCGCGTCATTTCATATCCTTTCCTTGCTGGTCTCTTTCCTTATCTTGTCCAACTCTGTCTTCCCCTTCTCTCTTCCCTGCCCTTCTTTCCTATTTCCCGCGCGCGGAACGACCCGCGTGTGTTTCCATTCAGTTCGCGTCCTTTCGCGACGATATCAAAGAAACGCAGATGCCCTCTCGCGATAATATTCCCCTCTCGTGACAATTTCTAGCTATTTCGCGTTCGCGTGATTGGCCACACTTCCTCGTTCTCTTTTTAACGTGTGATAATTTCTTTCGTTCCGTTGCTTTTTCATTCGCGCTTCTAATTAAAACGCGCTGTTTCAGGTAACATCAAGACCAAGGCGGTGCTGGACGTGGAGTCGACGAGAGGATACTGGCTGACGGTGTACGCGCAAGATCACGGCGTGGTTTCTCTGAGCTCGAGTTTACAGGTTCGTCCGGCTCGAAAGAGGATGCGTGCATCGCGCGTGCTTTTAATATATTACGCCGTCCTGGGAAATATTTTCGCCCGACGAAACTTTGCATTATCAACGGAACGACGAAAGTACAAACATGCGGGGTTGCAATTACTGCGAATGTACACTTTCCAAGTTACACGTCAATGTTCCGAGCCTCCCTTAAGGGAAGAAAGGGGAAGAATGTAACAAAGTTTTTTGAAAATGCCTCCTGGGATATCGTAATGCTATGTATTTGAGAGGAATAGCGAAACGTACTTACAATTAGATTTTTCTCAAGCTATCGTATCAAACGTGTACGGTAAAACTTTGGCTATTTATGAATTTGGTTCTAATTTAATACGGACGATGTAACTCCATTGAAACTGATTAAAATTGTATGGTCGAGAAAAAAGATGATAAGATATATTTAGATATTTTTTGGAGGTACAGTAAAATTTCCAAGTATCTATGAATTCTGTTTGAATTTAATACAGACGATGTGTCTTCATTAAAATTTGATTAAAATTAAAGATCGTACCATCGGGTGAAAGGATAGATATAGGGATAAGATATATTTAGATATTTTTTCAAGGTATCGTTTCAAACGTATACAGTAAAATTTCTGAATATTTATGAATTTCTGAATATTTATGAATTTTGTTCGAATTTAATACGAACGACGTGACTTTGTTAAAATTTGATTAAAATTAAAGATTGTACCATAGAAGAAAAAGATAGTAAGATATATTTAGATATTTTTTAAAAGTATCAAATATACATACACAGTAAAACTTTTCGGTATTTATGAATTTTTGACGATGTAATTCCATTAAAACTCGATTAAAATTAAAGATTGTACGGCCGAGAAAAAAAAATAGTAAAATATACTTACAATTAAACTTTTTGAAAGTATCGTATCAAAGATTATATGGTCGAGGATCTGCACTTTATCGACAAATTTATCTGTACTTTATCGCTTGTTATACTGTACGCTAAACAGACGATCTCTTCAAAGTCTTGTCACTGTATCGGTAAAGTATCACAAGCAGCTATTTATTTCATACTTTCTACTCGCGTAAGCTCTCAACAGCGTGCAACGCGATGACTAGTAAAAAGAGCAATTTTCTCCATCGACCAGCACAAATTTTTCGTACCGCTTATCTCCTAGCATGACTTCGCAACGTACGTTACGGCATTGAGAAAAAAAAAGAAAACAACTTTTCCGCTGAGCAACGGAAAATAGAATTTAATTTACGATACTCTCGTAATTACATATACAGATTAATAGAAATTGCGTTGGTGATTTAATACGAGCAGTAAAAATCTCATTGTGCGTACTGCGGTAAATATCGTAAACGGTATCGTAAATTTTTATATCACGTGCATTGGCAGCCGATGTTGCAGAAAGTAATCAAGAGAAGGAAATGAGAACTTGCGAAACAAGATTATTATCGAATTGTTCGAAAAATGTTCACCTAGCAGCTATGGACGATTAATAGAGGATGTGACCCCGCTAATTTCTATAATTTCAACCATAAATAACTCTCGCCGTTTTCGCTTCGTTTCGCATTAAAATCAATTTCCTCGATTAAATTCATCGTCGAATAAAATGGAAGTTCGCGCGATTCTATTTTATAACTTACGCGTTCAATAATAACCGACAGGGGAAATAAATTACTTCAAATCTATCTAACATCAATCATTCATTTCAGTCGACCATTTTATATCGATTAAAGCTCAACAGCCTACTATTATTTTTGAATGAAATTTAAACATATTTTATTAAAAAAGTCAATGAAGTCGGGTAATTGCAATTTAATGTTTCATTAACCATTCAGTATTAAATGAAAAATAAAACAGATGCTATTTGTCGTGGATACATTGTGCGTTATTATCAATAACAGCATTAAACAAAATTCACAAATTTTGCTCCACGATGCAAACATTATTTCCCGATTTTACGACGATACAGCTACATTTTTTTCCATTTTTTTCACAAGCACGTGGTCAAGGAGACGATCCACGATGTCGAAAAATAGAAAAAATACTACATATTTGCAATAATCATAAATACATCGTGGAACATCAAAATACCGCTAAAAAAGAAAAAAGAAGAAATTCACACGTGGTGAAACTTGGCTCAAAGTCCTGCCGTACACGAGTTCTTCTAAAATATCCTTTCTCGGTCCGATTTCAATGGCAATGTGGCAATATTTTTTCCATTTTTTCGCAAGCACGTACGGGACGGGATCCACGGTGTCTCGTAAATAATTCACAGCCGGTTTCCGTGCAGGTGTACGTGGAGGTGCTGGACGTGAACGACAACACCCCGTTGACCGAGGTTCCAGTCTACTACCCGTCGGTGCTGGAGAACTCTCCAGCAGGCGTGAGCGTTCTTCAGATCCGGGCGTTCGATCGCGACGTCTCGCCCCAACAATTCACCTTTTCCATCACCAGCGGCAATCCGGAAGGTTATTTTCTCATCAACTCCACCACCGGTAAGTTCCACATGGTCAGTCGAGAAAAGAGTCGATATCTCGCCAGAGAATCGAAATAGACGGTCTCTCGTCGTAACGAGATCATTATTTTCCCTTATCCGCGAACGAGGATTTTTGTGGCGACGACCAGTAAAACTTTTTCTTTTTTTTAAATATATATAATTTCAATCGGAAAATGTGAACTTAATTTGTGTACCGAAATTTTGCCGTAGAGAGGTATTAACCCGTTGGAATTAGTCAGATGGATGTTAGAAACTCTCGGTTGATTTTAATTTAGCAAGAAAAAAAAAAAAATAATAAACGCCAATAAACGTACGACTTAAACGGCAACTGCGGTTACAACGTAATGGGTGGTAGTTTCATCCTCAATCTAGTTAACAATGGCATTCTGTCGCACAGATTGACCCCTGTCAGTTCTTGCGACGAGTTAAAGAGATGGATACTGTTTAAAGGGGCGTGCACACCGTGGCGATGAATTGACACGCAAAGACACGAGGCGTAGTAGTTTGAACAGCAAGCGTTAATAAAATCGCGCGGTACGAGTTCGTTCGAACTCTGTTGAAAAATTTTTCAATTCGCTTCCGCCGAACATCGTAACATTTGCTTCCGTTCGCCTACCTTCGACAATTCTATCGTTGCACTGGCTGAGCGTGTCCCGTTACGTGTTCTCCTGATCACGAGGGCGTAAACAGCGAAAAAACGAAGAGTCAACGCCGGGAAATCACTGATTGCCGGACCCGGGCGCGGCAATTTTAACGCTTCGAGCACGGAGGCTCTCCATAATATTCCAATAAACAAGATTTATTCTTGGCCGGGACCCGATATTTCCATATCGGTTAACGGTAAATTGACGATTAGAAGAAAGATTCGATTTAATGAAGACAGTAATAACCGGTGGCTACTTGGCCACGATGCCGGCGCCGTTTCAAATTAAAAGTCCAATTTCACCCCTCCGGGCTCATTTGAAAGTCTGATTTAATCGGCCGGCCGGCCTGCCAAGATTATTCACCGAGGGCCCAATCGAATTTGTATCGCAAATCGTCCCGCATTAAAATCGATTCACGCTCGTGTCTGCCCGTACGCGTGCCTATTCACGCGCAATATCCTCTCGCCCTTGCAACACCGTCTCCGCTCTCGCGCGCACCATTGTCTGCCTTGATCGCGTAATGTAGATCGTCCCACGATCGCTTCCCTCCGTTTTTTTTTCCCTTTCCCCCCTTTTTTTTTGTTTCTTTCCTTTCGATAACGAGTTTCTGACTTTTCATCGTTTCGTAATTTCGCGGGCTGACGCGACTGTTCCGTCAGGAACGATGAATAATGAATCGCGCGCGGCCCGATCGGCCGAATTTGCATACGTTATCACGTAAGGCGAAAACAATGACTGCCACGCTTCTGCCACTGGCGACGCCAGTCACTTTCCGAGAGAACGTCGAAGGCCAAAGAAGAGGGGAAACTGCTAATGGATAATGATTGACGGGTTATTAATAGAGAGGAATTGCGAGAGGAGGCAGGGAAGTAGAGTTTCGGCGATATTAAATTTGTTTGAATTCTTGGACGGTCTGATAACGCGTTCCTTTTTAACGCTACAATATTATCTGAGGTGAGTAAAATCTAACGTGCAGGATGTTTCGTTTTTATCCCGCTGAACGGGTGTCAGCATGTCCTGCTATTAATACATTGATTGACTTACAATGACATCATGCGTTTCCTAGATTAAAGTCAGCAATTCGCAGGTTAATACATGTACAAGAATGTAGAAAAATATTTTTCTACGTGCTTTATACCTCTTTTTTAAACGCTTGTATCCTGACTCAGAAGTGGCAAACTTCTTCCTTGCCTCGAGCTACTCGCTCAGTCTGCCTCGGCTCTACTACTAATGAAAATTAGTTTCCACTCTGTTCCGCAAAGGGGCCATGCAAATTATTTGTGTCTGTCTTGTTTCGACTTTAGCAGCTCTAATAAAGAAAACAATTTGTATGTATACGTATATTGTGACACTCAACTGATAGCGGAGAGATCGGTGCAGTGGAGGGGATAGCGCTAGCAATGAGAAAAGTGGGGGGCAAGGACCGCCAGTTAGCCACCTCTAGGTTACCCACTTCTACAAATCAGTCACTGGTCAAATTCTCGTCTGAATATTGCAGAAGAAATGTCGTATCGTCAAGGGACTAAAAATGAAGAGAGATTGTTGTATAATCGTAGAGTCGTAATTGCGTTATTACAAAGTTACAATAATAACACCAAAATATCTAATTGTGGTTAGATATCAATTAATTGAATAAATTTATAGTTTTGGAATTTTTGCTACAACTTTTTAATAGAGCATTCACGAATCTCTATGTATATTCTATGTATATTCTTTTCTTATTATCGTTTGACGGAATAAAAATGAACGAAAGTATAAGTCTCTTGGCTGTTAATGTCACAAAATCATCGTGAAACTTGGCAGAGAGGTTTCGAGGGAGCAAATCGTGGATCGAGGACGAAAATCGTCGGGATGTTTCTTCTGGCTTGTTGCTCGGCGCCAATTTTCAACGCAGGGCTCGCGGTAATTAATCGCAGAACAAGCGGACGCGGAACGAAACTTCTTACGCAATCGGAATTACGCGTCGTCCATTCAACCAGTGTACGTTCACCTCGAAACGTCGGCATCATCGCCCCTTTCCTCGAAGAGAAGTTTCGTAAGCGGTCATTTATCCGCAGTCGTCTCGAAGATCGATGGGAGGCGGCGCGGAAAATTGCTTACACCGGTAGAAGACGGCTTGTAATTAAAAAGTCGACCGTCCGCTGATTCGTATTCATCAGTCTTGCCGAGCCGCGGGAAACTTTCCACGGTTCTTGGATCGTCCATCCAGAAATTACTAAGGGACTCGTGCTTCTTTCTTTCGTTTCCTCTTTCTTTATCTCGTGCTCGATAACGGCGACGAGACTGAACTGGGCGATCGAAAGAAACTGCGAAACGAAACGAAAAAACGGAAGATTTCGATGCTCGTAACGAACGTCGGTTGGTAAAAGATGTCTGGTCGAGTATCATTGTTGGCGAACAATGATTCCGCGTTGTCAATGGAAAATAATCATCGAAGCATCATGCTGTGATGGGCTGTGAGTTTTCGTGCAACTTCGTATTTTTGAACACCAGAGAAATTTGGGCGAGATTTGGGCTCCGTTCTTCGAATATTGTCATTCGTGAAATGAAATTTTAACGAGTTAATATTCTTTTAATTCTTAGCTTATTTCTCTCTCGATGGAAAATATTTGGGTAGATCGGGGGGAGTAATGGCCCTTTTTTTTTGAATGAGTTTGAAATATAATCGATATCTAAAAAAATATGTAATATATATTTGCAAAAGTAGGTATACATAAATTTATAATGTAACAAGCAGAAAATTAAAAAATAATCATAAATTCACAAAACGAAAGAAATAACATCTCATTCGGATTGTCCGAGTCAAATAGATCAGGTAAAAAAAAACACACATTTTCGGTTTGTTGAAAAGATTTTCTCGCAATGTCTGCCCTAACAGACTTGAAAACATGAGTCAAATTCTATTCTGTTCATACCCTAGCATTCATACGGAGAAACACTTTTCAAATTATACGAGTATAACCATATTCTTTCGATTGTAATAAAATTTAAACAAAATTATAATCAAGTTCAGATTAACAATTGATAATTCGACGATTAACACTACTAATCGATTAAACGAACCGTCGATTTTTCGACGATTAATTTCCCTTCGTCAGAATTGACGATTAAATTTATTTGCCGATAATATCAATCGCCGATTCTTTCGCGGTGAATTTTATTAGTCGTAAACCAAATCGAGCAAAGATTTTGATCGATCAGTGTCCAGCTCTGATCTCGTGTTTCTTCTGGTTGGACGAACTGCGTTTCGGTCGATCAAATAGCTCGGAAATAAATGGCACTTGGTGTTTCACAAAGTTCCTAGTACGTTCGCTGGTATCGCGTGAGTCGACGGATGAGCGTAAGTAACGACGATTCCGAGAAGTTGTCGGGTTGGCTGGAACTCGAAGTAGATGGAGAGAGAGAGAGAGAGAGAAAGAGAGTCAGCTTTTTGCTAGGCGAGTAACTCGATGCGTGAAGTGGTTGCTTCGGTGGTACGCGATCCTTATTTATGAGAAATCACGAGACGAGATTGAAAGGATGAAGATGTTGAGAGAGACGAGAAACACGCCTGCCCTCCTCGAGATCGCGTTTTAGAAAGAAGCCTTTTGAATTTATATCCGCGCGTAGTTCCTCGAATTTTTATATCCACCAGGCTAGTCATAGGTGACCTACATTTTCTTCGCGAGGGATCCGCGAAGAAATTAAATATTCCGTTTTTTGCTCCCCCTCGACTCTGAGAATATGGAGATCTTGTACGGGAACGCTATTTTTCATTAACCTCGCGATTAATTATTTCCCGGTGATTTTTCAACGCTGTAACGTTGCAAAAAGAAAAGAAAAAAAAAGGAAAATGAAAAAGAAAAAAAAATAATCAGTCGTTCCGCGCGCCTGTATCATTTCGAAGGCCGAAATAATTAACGTGCTTCATTTAAAGTTTCACGCGTAATATCGCGTTACTGATATCGAGTTACGCAAAAGTATAAAGAATCTTCAGCGCGGAGTTTCGTAATTTTAATAATAGAAATAAAAGTGTATACAAATGCAACCGCGAAATTTCATACGCGAGGATACATTTCGCGAGAAATTTCATCTTGTCAAGAATTGCGCGTTGTTTCTACTTCGTTCTTCACATTGGTATGCAATTAACGAGCATAATTAGAATGAGATGAAATCCGTGCGAGAGGATTCGTAGAAATCGACAGACAGATAGGACAGATTCCACGAGTCTATATCTTTCTGGCTCCTTATCCCGTCAAGATTCAAGCGTCGTCGGAGGTTCCATCAATTTGTCACTCAGCAGCCGTAGAACCGTCAGCGGCATCAATCCAGATCGAAATTCATTTCCGACGATACCGCGGATATATCCCGGTTGAAACGCGGGAAGCTCGAAAGCGCTTAGCTTCCAGCTATCATTCGATCTAGCGCGTGTTCGACGCGTCGAATTCCCGACAGAGAACTAGGCGAAATCGGCTTAAGCCGGCTCGGCGACTGTAACACGCAACGTTTTACGCAATCCCGTGGTTACGTATTTGCCCGTACGAGATTATTACACGCTTTCAGTCACAGACGATCTATCGCGTAAACAGCTTAGAAACGAGAAAGAAGCTCGTGTTTCAATTGATCGTCGTTCGATTATTCACTGGCCGTGCAAGTGGTCGCGCGTATTGTCGAGATCCAGCCACACTGATCCTTTGATTCCTGCTATTAATTGCACGGAGAATTAGGGAGCAGTTGGTAGGAGTGGCGGATGATATTTAATTTAGAGGGACGCTAGATGCCGGAATATAGAAATTGTCTTAATTGGCGCATTTTGGCTATGGCTCCATTCGTTTTCTGTGTCTTCTTACGAAATTGACTTCTAACTGTAGTCTGTTTTCATACAGGGTGTCTCAGATTTAAATGTCAACATTTTAGGAGCTT
This sequence comes from Tetragonisca angustula, assembly GCA_036937485.2. Classification (NCBI taxonomy): domain Eukaryota; kingdom Metazoa; phylum Arthropoda; class Insecta; order Hymenoptera; family Apidae; genus Tetragonisca; species Tetragonisca angustula. The sequence continues at coordinate 46,081 of JAWNGG020000310.1, forward strand.
GCGGAGTACTGGACACAAGAAACTAAGAAGAGAATGTACTTTAGAGGTTTTTTTGCTCGTTTTTGCAGAGAATCGCAAAGATTTTGGAGGAAGCTTTCGTTTCTATTTATATTTATTCATGTACAAATATTTATTTATTATTATCTATTTTATCATTCATATTATCATCTTGTAACATTCATGTTATCGTCTATTTTATCATCCATATTATGATCTTATCATCAATTTCAAGGGTGGCTTAACTTTTGTATCCCACGTGCCAATTTTTTTCTCAAATGAGCACCGATATATGCCACTGATATACCTTATAATATCGTGAATTGTTATTACAATCATTACATGTTTGTACATTTTATTGCACGACTATAGATTTATGTATACATAAATCTATACTACGAATAAAAATATTATACGATGAGATTTACATTTTCATTTTATTCGTTGGTAGGAATGTATTGAATAAGATTAAAAATCTAAATAAATGTATACCTTCTTCTTCTTTTTCTTCTTCTTCTTCTTAAAGAAACCTAACCCAAACCTGTCTTAAACAACTAAAAGTACCCAACTACATAGACTTTCACCAGCAAACACCAAACTTTAACAACAGGAAAGAAGGAATAATTATCACACGCCTATCGTACCAAGCTGACGCATGAACACAAAATCGAAGAAACTACACCACCCACCTGCACTCATTGCAATAACCATCCAGTAACAATAACCCACATACTGCCACGAATGCCACACCACAGAAACCCAAAGACAAAAATACGAGATCAACGCAAACACGAACCTGACTTCTCAAAATGACATACACAGAGTATTAAAATGTCTCGAAAACATAAACTACTACGCACATATCTAATAGCTGTCGATGCGACATTAAAGAAAACTAGAAGAAGAAGAAGAAATGTATATCTATGTTACAGATAAAATTAATATTATACGACAAACGTTTATAAATCTGTATATTACAGACAATTAAATCGAACAATCGAAAGTCACGCGAGCAACGATATATTTCGCGAGAACGGTGGAAACAAACGTACGCGTGGCAGATAGTTATCGGAATCGGCGATCGCGCTCGCCACGAACGTTCCGCGAACGTGGACTCTCCGCCGAGAGGCAGATTTAGAAACAGGCAGAGCCGAGGAGATTCGATATAAACCAGGCAGATCATCGCGGCAACAACGACGATCGTGCGTGGAGAACGGACGGGGTGGCCGATCAGCCAGGCATCCGACGCTGTTTTGCAAGCGTATAAACGTACAACGCTTACGCGTGTACTTTGCCCTCTTCCCTCCGCCCGGCCTTTCCTCTGGCGAACGCGAAATTGATCGCCGCGATTACGGGCCACGCACGCGCGCCCGCGTAGCCGGTAATCGCCGGCCTTTTGTGGGAAATCGAAAGACGCAGCAAGATGGTAGCGATGCCTGATTGTATGAATTATATCGTGGAGGGAAGGGCGGAGGGGGTGGGTGCACGCCGGGTAATGATAAAATGTTTTCGACGAGAAGGAAAGATGGCCGGGAGGTTATTCGAGAGGAATTATCTGCTCGGTTAATGAGCATGTAATGTTGATCGATGTTAGATAAAGCAGGGAGAATTTATATCCTCTGATTTCGCGTCGTTCTGTACGGAAGCAAGAACCTGGTGAACTTGTCGAGTCGGGAGATTTGAGAAATTATATTTATGATATATCCGAGTTGAATTTTATTTGTCTCTGAATTAAGAGCGATTAAATTTGTAATAAATTTGTAAGAGTGATTGATTTCGTTTGTTCCCAAATTGGGATCGTTATAAATTTTTGTTTGTTCGAATAATAAGGGGAACATTGTTTCTCGCGTGGAAAGAGGGAAATGGTAACAGGAGCGAGCGCCAAAGTGAAAATCAAAGACAGTGAAAATCAAAGAAGTTATTAATATATATATGACAATTACAGTGATAGAGATAGAAAGTATCAATGAAATAGTGACAGACAATTATAAGTAAATAAGATAGACAAATATAGTTATAGCAATAGATAGACAAAGTTACGATAATAGATAAAAATAACGAAAATAGAGATATTAGGTTGAGTAAAAATTAGATTCAAAGAATACGATACGAGTAAGTAGAAAAAAAAATTGTAACAATAAGACGTACAAGACGTATAAGAGAATAACAAGGTGCCGCTAAGGTTGATACAGAGCTTTCTTTTCGAAGCAGTCAGTTGAGATTGAGATCTTCTAATTCTCCATTTTCAAACAGAATTATTATTTCGTCCACTCGACTCCAAACTCTGAAATTCTTCTTCGAGAAGATGAACTCGACTCGTCGTCGATTGTCCACAGACGACCCGTCTCGGATTTCTAACAAATTGAACCTGTTTCTGTGCCGTGCAGTAAACGAATAAATACGGAAATAAATCATTCGCCATTTATCATTTATTAAGAAGAAGAAGAAGAAGAAGAGACACCGTGCAATAAACTGCGGCATGATGCCAGTCGTAAAACATCCCAACAATCAAACAGAGGGAACAGGGTCAGAAATCGCATGTAGGTGCATCGCGTATAACACTAGTATAACTCTCGTGGGTTCGTTACTCGCAATTACGCGCACGTAACGAAACACTTCTCCGTTTCGTTCTTTCGGCCGATTCGAAACAGAACGAACGAGTTCGCGGAAACTAAAAGAACAAATCGCACAGGCTAACGTAATTCCGCTTTAGCGGCGGGCTGTGAAACGAATCGGTGGCGCCAACAGACACGCGTGAAACGGAGAACTGACGAAAGGACGACGAGGTCGGGAAATTTTTGTCGATCAGCACCGAATTGATATCGAATCTATCGTAGTCGTTCAAAAACTATTCAAAGTTCTACGGTCGAACTTTGCGCGTGATGTTTCAATAAACTGGCTGTAGAGGAATGAATGACTTCAATTTAACATGTTCAATGATATGAGGGCGACCAGTGAAAGTAAAAAAATAAAAAAAGCGAATGTTAATACTTGTAAATTTTTAATTTAATATTAGTTTCGATATTACAATGGGGTGAAGAAATTAATGCAGTATAGAACATGTAAAATAGATGTTTTTGGTGAAGAAATTAATGTAGTATAGAAAATATAATTAGTGAAGAAATTAATGCAGTATAGAAAATATAATTAGTGAAGAAATTAATGCGGTATAGAAAATATAATTAGTGAAGAAATTAATGCAGTATAGAAAATATAATTAGTGAAGAGATTAATGCAGCATAGAACATATAAAAATAGTTTTATTTATGCATATAATATGTATGCGTAAATATTATTCGCGCATATTGTGATATATCGTATTAAAACACTGCAAATAAAGAAAAGAAATCAGTACAATCTTCAGTACAATATGTGACGACTTTTTTGCTTTTGTCCTATTTAATTATTTTAAATTCTTTTCACATCTTCTATAAAATCATCGCTCTGGTTTTTCCTGCCATTTTTTTCATTTCGTGACACAGTTTTCTCTGTAGGCTCATGTGTAAAAAGATGCAACTATAACTTTATTACTATATCGTAAAAAATAAGTGAAAATCGAAGAAACGCATTTCAGGACCGTGGACATCTCCGGTGACCCCCAGTAAGATAAATCTATTAAACATGGTTATATCCAACTAATCTGTTGCAAATAATATCCATCACGTAATAACAGATTCATGTTGGGGTTTTAGGCAAGTCACGTGTTAAATAATTAGAAATTAAACGAGCCCATCCCCGATTTGATTGAAGTTCCTTCATTCAAACGAGCAGTTTCGATCGAATTCTCAATTTTATTGCCTAACGCGAAGTCAATTTCCGACGTGACTTATTTCGTACGGTCAATTGAAACAAATCCGTGAGAAAAAATTAAATCAGACTCGGCCGAGAACGAGCCATAGTTAGGGAATTATAGTGCGAAGGGTTAAAGCGTTCAACGAGCCGACGACTAACGGACGAGGTTGTACAAGTTATAGTACGCGAATCGCCGCGGCGCGATCTAGTTTCGCATAATCGTTGCATTTACGGTTCGCCAGCCGTATTGTTCTTATTTAAAGAAACAGAGGGAATAATAACGGATAACGACAGCGTTTCGGGAATGCTATTCCGCTGGATTAGATCAGATATCACGATTCTCTCGGCAGCGTAATATGCCGCTGCCCAGGAGGAAAGCCGCGTGTGCACGTGCGCCAGTGAAACAGGTTAGTCGTATCCGGTGAACATCGCGTTTTATCGCGAAAAGTTTTCTCTTTTTCTTCTTTTTTTTTTTTTACGTGCAATCTCGTATTCGAAGAGGCAGACGACGATAGGGACGAATAGGGAGAGGGATTTTTCCATGATGTTAATCATACTTTAAGTCTCAAAATAGTGGAATGCACTTATCAAAAAAAAAAAAAAAAAAAAAGAAAAGAAAAATTAAACAATTGTTGGATTAACACGAGATATACTCGTTAGTATGCAAATTTTAACTAGAATGGTGTTTGTCGAATCGATGTGTCTTTAACAATATCTATTACCATGTACTTGCGAAGCGAAGAAAACTTTTTCCAAAGTGTCAAGTGACAAGAAATGGATACAGAAGCTATGCTCGAAAAAACCACTTTTGAATGATATAATTCGATCATTATCATAAACTGTAAACAATAAAACAATTTACATATACGAAAACAAATTCAGTGTTCATTTCTTACATCAGTGACCATATATTCGTTATATATATATATTTCTTTATTTTTCGTAAGATTAATTATTATTTGCTTTGGCTCCGCTATTGGATAGAAATGTTATTTTGGTTATTTGTCCGATCGTATACTCTCGGTGCATTGATACGCTCTTAATAAATATATAAATTTCTAATTAAAAGCGGAAGGTCTAGATGTCTAGACCTTTTTCTCCTTCAAACTTTCATCAGAGCCGCAAAGTTCATTCGCAGTCGGCGTGCAGTGCCCGGTTCGTTCACCCCCGCAATCTCACTCCTTTATTTCTAGCTTTAGTTTCGCTCGTTCCTTCGTTTAACACCTGTTCGCGTGGAAACTCAATAGTCAGAAAGTCCTATGTCGCGGGACTCGATCGAGAGTTCCTAGAATCGCGTCACCGAGTTTATTCGACGATCGAAATCAATGGAACAAGGTCGACATAGCCCGACACGACCAAAAAAAAAAAAAAAAAGAAAAAAAGGAAAAAACACAGGCCATTCGGTGGGAATTTTAAGACCGCGCGCGACACCGCATTTGCAATTCAAAGTGATACGTACACGTCGGTAGGTAGCAATTGTTTCGATTCTTCATACGCCGCGACCCCGTCAAATGGCGGCCGTTGATTGTGCCCCGCTCGCGCGCCACTCGTTAAATTCCCCAGGCGTCGTGATTTCGTGACATCAGCACGCTGCAGTTTCACCTTTGCCGATCTACGTGGAACAAGACGGTTAATTTGCATTTCCAAATAACGCAAGACCGCGAACGGATCTCGCGGTAACGCCGCAAAGGTATCGCGCTTGACGAATCGCTCTTTTCGTCCATTTTCCAGCTAGACGCGCTCTCGTGTCTCGAAAATTCTTTCTAAACTCACCACTCGAATCACGCGTGGCGAGGGAAAAAGAGAAACATTTCCCCGGCAATCTACATTACTACGCAACGTACTGTTCGTTCAGCCGGCGATATTTTCACGCGGCGAGATCCTCGGCGAGAAGCTCTTCGCCGGAAATCACGCTCGACGACGAGACCTATCTCTCTCTCTCTCTCTCTCTCTCTGTGCAAAGAAGAAAAAAATTTCTCCGGGGAAGCTGGCTGGTCCCACGGTTTTCCACCGTGGAAGAATTTTTCCACGGTCGTCATAAAGTAAGCTCCCGGCGGGCTTCGAGATCTCGAGGATGAACGTCGCGTCGTAGTTCTCCGGGGGTGGGGGGAGACGGGAAATAAATCCATTCTGATCTGTGGAAAGTCTTGAGATACACCGGCAGAGCCGGTAGAGTATCGCGAGCAGTTTTGATTTCCGATAACGAATTTCCCACGGAGAGACAGAGAGAGAGAGAGAGGAGAAGTTGTCCACGCGTGACGACGCTGCTCGCGCGTTCATCCGGATGGATCGTCGACGGCGACGAGGTCGTAAAGGTGAAAACGAAAAGCAATTATTTAAATGCGTTCCACGCTACGATCTTCTTTTTTCCTTCTTTTCTTTTTTTAATCCATCGTCGTGTTTCCACCACTTTTTCACTTTTCCTTCCTCTCTTTTTCGGTTTCCCCTTGTTCGTTGTGTCTTCTTTTTTCCAGCGTTCACCGAGTATAGAGGGTGACGCGAACAGAGAAGGATTGTACTTTGTGTTTCCCGAGAATTTTACGATTATTTTTTTGTCCTTCCCTCTGCGATTCAAAACACGTTCAACTTCGTAACAGCGGCCATACGAAGATCACTTCGCTCGGGACAGGCGGGGGGAAATGGAAAAGACTCGATTCCATCGCGGCTGCATTTTGTCGTTTGCGTATCTTAGCTTTGACACGCGTGCTAAATTTTTCAATGCTGACTTACCCTGTACATTCGCTGCGTCTCACTCGTCTCCCCTATTTTTTCTCTCGCTTCAACCGTGATTCCAGCGAGGAAAGCTGAACGTTGACCTTTATTACGGTGTCGATTTTCCGTTGGCCGGAAAACTGCGCGTCGTCGCGTCGTTCCGTCAGCAACGGTGCTGTATTTGTGCCCTCGACGCACTCGATCCTTGTCAAAAATTTCTGCTTCGACTCGCGATCGTTATTTAGACGCAACGGCGTCTTGAACAACTGTTGCCAAGTTGCAAGATAATTAATTTAAAACTACCCCAGGTACAGCGACTCGAGTACAAAGAGAACGTTGCATCAGAAAAATTGAAAAACGCAAAAAGTAGTACGATAAAGAAGCTTTCATTTATATATTTTCCGAAAAATCATTCGAATATCTATTAACTTGCCGTTGCAAGCCTACGAAATTCCTACGAAAGATTATATCATCATATAGTGTCGATGCAACGTTGCGTCAGAGAATTATGAATATCAGATTTTGAATATATTTCGCGAGAGGTATTCTGTTCTACTATTGTAAGAACACGTTGCATCGAAATATGCGTTGAAGAGCACATTATTGAATTTTCAATTAAACGCATCATAAATAATATGTTTGATTTCGTCGCGCAATATGTGAATTACCATTAGCGTGGTATTGTTCAATCGCGATCAAAGTCTGCCGAATCGTATAATTGAAAGATATTAAAATGATCGAATTTTATTAACGCACGTTGGCACGTTATTATTCCTTTCTCTCCATTTGCTGGAAACGTTACCTAATTATAATTAATTCCTTGCTGCGTTAAAATTTGTTTCATCGAGTCTCTCCTCGACGTCATAATTAATTTCCTCCTTTTGTAACCAAACCACGAGATTTCATTTTATGCACAGACATTGTTAATGCAATATCCGTAAATGGGAAAAGAGGAAAGACGCGGGACACATTAACGTGGCGACTAAAAATGTCGTTTTGTTCGAAATATCGATTCAATTGAAGTTGAATCTGCAGAGGAAAAAGGGGGGGGGGGAAATGATTGAAAATAATCTCGAACGAATTCATGTTCAACGGTGGGATATCTGAAACGACAATTGCCTGTATTATTTGCTAGATTCATTATAAAAGTTTATATATATATATATATTAATATTAATTTTAATTTGAATAATTAATAATAATATTAATATTAATATTAATTACTCATTCATTTTTGTTTGGACAGAAACATAATTGTACGAATTATTAATCAAATTATAATGATTGTATAATATATCTTGATATGGTTATTCTAGTGTTAATACTTTCACACGTTTATTCATATCAATATTCTTATTAATATAATAATTTTGTAATGGTAATATGTTCATTTATATACGTTTATATACATTTGGTTTGTTAACAGAAATATTAACACAAACGAATATATTATTATAATAACGTTTACATCAATATGTCTTATTTATATTAATATTTTTCTTAAATCAATCAAAGTCAAGCATGTACATACGCGACGTCCGCCATAAAAGTATTGAATGAAGCCAAATACGATAAGAAGTTAAACTACGATGCTTTGTAATTAACGCGTGCAATTCACTGATAATCAGCTCTGTGAACGGGGCTCGTGTTCCGCAGGTTTCCGCGTCTGCGGAAATTCAAGCGGTCCCTCCTCGAAGTCTAATGAGAATCCAGAGGATCAGAAGTTTTGGGGGGGAAATTTCGCGCACACGTGGCAGCCGTGTGTCTCTCGCGAAAGGGAAACACGCGGCTTCCACCTAACCTGATTAGTACTTCCGGCTGAAATATAAAATCTGTGTCGTTTGCCGTTGTCTACTGGAAGCCGTAGAAACCAAGTGGAACGAAGGAGAGGCGGGAACGGGAGAGGGGCGGGAAAAAAGGAAACGTGACCACAGCACTGGAAATATTTTCAGGGGCTTCGCGCGTTCTTGTTCCGGCGATGTGTTGCCTTTGGAAACTGTCGAAAAGTCCAGGGAACCGGGTCTGAGTCTGGTTAAATTCTCTGCTGTCCTATCGAGAAGCTGCCGCGGAGAGCTCTCGAAATTTTGTCGAAATTATCACGCGTCGCAGACTTAACCCAACGAAGCGAAAGAAAAAATCATGGAAACGTTCGAGAAATGAAAAAATTTTCCTCCTAAAGCCACGCTTTAAGGTCACGATTGGTTAAATTATACCTTGCCTACAGGGAGTTACTATTCTTTGTACAAGGTATGCGCGAAAGAGAAGATTTTTAAAAATAATTTCGTCGGCCAGAGAGATTCGAGATAAATATTTGCAAAGTGCAAATATTTGGACTGCAGTCGCTGGCTCGTCCTTCCTGCGAATAATCAATCTTTCTCCACGAATCGATGTTGCTTACTCTTTTTTCCTTTTTCTTTCTTTTTTTTTTTTTTAAATCTGTCTCTGGATCGAATTCCTTTCGTCGAGCCTGACAACGAACGTCAGCGGAAAAACGAGGAGGAACGCAGCCGCGGAGAACAATTTCCCGCGAAATTGTTACGGTCTCCGGGACGAATAGAGGGTCGAAACCCAATTACCACGTCGATCGCTGATGTTCGAAGCTCGGTTGCAGACAATGCCAGCCCCGAAACTCTCATTTTTTCCCTCGCCTCAATTATTTTTCGACGACACTCGTCCGCTGGTGGCAGACGGGAACGCGCGAAATGCTCGCGATCATCGCGAGGCATTCGAGCGAATTCTTTTCGGCTCCTCGCTGCGCCAGATAACCGTTTGTTCTTTCTCCCTGTGAATTGAACCCCGGTTCGGGTCGGTCATCGTTAGCCCTCGAGTTTTCAACCAGTGACGTCTCGAACGTTCCCGTGACTATCGTACGTATTGAATTGTAGCTGAGGTTATGTACGCGTCGCGTTCCGAAATTTCATTGACGCTGTGATTTGAAATGAATCTGAAGATTCATATCATATAATATTGAGGGGTACCTATAAGTAACGTTTTCTGATACTGTACAAAATTTTATTTTATGTAAAGTAATGTTTATTAAATTGAAAGAAGAAGACATTTCTTGTGGGCAGCCCTAATATCTCAATATATAGCGGATGAGAAAAATATTGGCACCATTGGCAATCGGTTTTTCGGATTAGACTTTCTTTGTGGAAATTTAGCAGGAACTTCCTTCATGAATAGTTAATTACGTACAAAAGTAACGTGCGCTGTAACAATTTCCAATAACGAGCTGTACGATAATAATGCAAGAAATACAAAAAATATTGACACGCCTGTAATTCCAGTGATTAATCTGCGTTTAATGGAATGTTATTAAGGAAATTGCAAAATATCATTTTCGCCAATAATGTCGAAAGCGATATTTTATCGTATAACGTTTTTTACCGTTTTCAATGTTTTTCACATTTTCGATCATTAAAAATGTTTTATATTCTGTTCAAATACATGATAAAGCTCCGAAAAGATCCTCCGTATATCAATACATTTTTAAACTGCTTGTGTTATTATTCTGTAACTCATTGTTGGAAATTGCCATTGTGCACGTTGCTAGTTATGGAAACAGATTTTGTAAATATATCTTTTGTCTTCGCAAGAATTAAACGTGTCAATGCTCTTTTGATTTTTAGCATTGACACTAGAACCACCGATAACTAAAGTATAATATTTGTGGCGGAGAAATTGAGGCGCAAGGTACAAGAAACAATTCAATAAAGAATACAAGCTTGTATTAATATATTTGATTAAAAATCACTCGAGTATTTAAAAACACACTGTATAAAATGTATAATGTATAAAATTTCCATAGAAAATTATAAATTGGTCATTTTGACTACTTTGGTAGTTCTAGTGTTAAAAAAAACTGTTATTCGTATCACGTACGTACCAAAAAACTGTGCTAATGTAAATTTCACAAAGTATCGCGCGATATACACGAAACATTCGTAAGAATTTTCCACGACAGAGTACTCGAATACTCTCATGCGAAAGTGTACGCGCGTACAAGTAGATAATCGTACGGAAAATGAAAGAAACGAGAGTAAAGGGCGATGGAAGAAAATGTGAACAACGAGGGAAAGAATGAGAGAGACGAGCCGAAGAGTTCGACTCGGTGAAATCTGAACGCTATAATTTCGTGGAAACGGTGGGCATCGAGCTAATCTTTGTCCCGCTAATTGAGGCCTTTTCATTTCGCCGTAAATTACCACGAAGAATTGTCCTCCCGGTTTGTCCTCTCGGTGATGTCGGCTTGCCGGTCGCCTACCCCCTCCCCCCCTCCCCTCCCGGACGATAAAATGTCAGCCCAGAAACCTTAATTGAAACACCGTTTAATCGGGATTTATTAAGGTCGCCGGTCTAATTCTCTATTCGATTATGTTCCAGGCTTGATCACGACCAGCGGCCGGAAGCTCGATCGAGAGAACCAGGCGGAACACGTTCTCGAGGTGAGTTTGCATACAAATGATCGTCTCTGAACGAAGCAGATACAGTATGTATATATATATAGAAAAATTCCATTCGGGGGCCATGAATCAATCGTTGTTTGCCAGAGTTCCGAATGTTTTTTTTTTTTTTTTTTTTTTTTTTTTTTGTTTCAAACGACAGATCCAGTTGCCCTGCGATTAATCGAACGGATCATGTTATATTGAATGTCGAATGATGAATTACGGATCGACGGCGCGGTTCCGTGCGTTTAACCTGCATGGGAAAACTGTTACTTTGCGATCAATTTCTGTCAGAGTTCGAAACACATGTAAACACATGCGAGTCCGAGCCTCAAAAACGTCGACGTTTGACGCGTGCGTGTCTTCAATTGGACACGGAATTAATAATTTCGCGAAATTCTCAATTCCATTAAGAAGCAGCTTCTGTAACATCTGCGTGAAACACCGACTTGGAACTCTGGTCGTTCTCGCCCCGTTGCACTCGTACCCCGAGACAAAGCTGGCCTTCCCTGATCGTTTATTTCCCGACGTGATTACCTCGGAGAGTTTTGACGCAGCCGGCTTAGTAGTTGCCCGACTCGCAACTAGCTCCGGCAAAATAATCACCTTACGCCAACAGTACGCGTAATCGTGCGTCGATGTGTACGTGGCCGCGTGCGCGTAGTCGACCTCGGGCTCCCCGGGCTAAATCGGATTCTCGCGGGTGGAAACCAGCGAGACGACGCGACGCCGAATTTTCCCGGATCGCGGCGAAACGCTACACCACGGATCCTTCTTGCCGGGGCTTAAGGGGCTCTTTGCTAATCGCTACGACCGAATTGTCGTACTTTCTGATACCTACTGTTCGTTGAGCACCGGGGTCGTTCGTATCAATTTGCACGCGAGATCATTTTCAACCGCGAGCGAGAATTAATACCGCCCGCCCCGCGTGAAAATGACGAGCAGGAGATGGAGTTTGAATACACAGTTAAAATGTATACGCATATTCCGCATTGCAGGCTGGAAATGTACAAATTTGATTTGTTGCGACGGTGGATTTACGAATGTTTGGACGTTTGATTAGTTAGTTATTTATACAGGATATGAACGCCACAATTACCGTCGAAATGTTATTAGGTTCTTCTTGCAGTTTACAACGATTGGCAAATCGTTGCCTATTAATTTATAGGGAGGAAACTGTTCGATTGGTTTCCCATTCGCATTTTTGAGTACGTTAATGGCTGACTGTTTGTGTATATTCATCGTTCATCGGGAGGATGTACTGGGTAATTGCTTTTAATTCGTTTGACAACGTGAAACGTAATACAAAGTATGTGTATGCACGCTCCGCGGAATATTATCCAACGTGTGATTACAAATTCTCACACGCTAATTAAATCGCGTGACAACCCCGAGATGGAAAATTCTCGAAAACTCTTCTTTCCTAGTTTCTTTTCGCAACTTACGAAGCGGAAGTAACGCGTTAAAGATGTACACCAATACTCCCTCCACTCTGCAATCAATGTAACAATCGAGCAAACGTCGGGATGTCACATTCGAACGTCATCCTGGCAAATTAGCGTTCGTTCCATCGTCGTTGTTCGTGCACACGCTCGAAAAGAGAGATACAAGACACAGTTTGAAGGGCCTCTCCAAGCCGTTGGAAGGAGGAATCTTGGGAACGTTGGATGGCAGCGGGCATCGTCGAAGTAAATCGAATTTCCTAACAGCGTGCTAACACAAACAGGTGATAGGTCGATTACCGATGCACCCATTCTACCTCTTTAGTTTCACCCTCTTCGCCTCGTAGCGGACCTCTCGAACCGTTCTTCCATCCTTCGATCTTACCTTCCCCCCTCCTCTCTCTCTCTCTCTTTCTCTTTCTCTCGACGCTCATCCGCTCGCTCTATCCCCTAATATTGTCAGACTGGAAATGAGGAAGAAAATCGCATCCTCCCGAAGATTGAAAAGTAAAATGAAGAGAGAATCTCCGGTCTCTCGCACGGTGAAAACGAGAGGACCAGCTTTAAGGGTGTCGTTGCCTCGGAGAAACACCGAGAGAAAAGGAGAGAGGAACGAGAGTGTCTTTTCCCTCGGATCGGGCGATGAACGGCGAAGGTGTGCCGGAGAAAAGGAAGTGATACTAAAATGGACGGGCGAAGGAAAGAAAAGCAAACTGTCGGCCAGCGAGTGGATAGAGAGAATCAAGGAACAAGGAACAAGGTGAGGCATTTCTCTGTGGCTCTCTCGTCATCCGGCTGCCTCTCAGGGATTTCTCTTCGCGTTCGGATTAAAGAAAGAGCATCGGCCTGCTTCCCCTACCGTGTGTCTTTCCATAAGTCTGTGTGTGTGTGTGTGTGTGTGTGTGTGTGCCCCGGAATTTCGTTACAATGGAAAGAGCAAAGGAGTGGTATAGCAATCTTGGAAAAAGCTTCCCGAGGCGCACCAGGGCGGGTTACAAATAAATAGACGCTGCTAGAGACACGACGAAATGCTGCTTGCCAGCACTGGGTTAACGAGTTTTTACGTGTCGATGGATCGGGATTGCGTGGACACTCGGGTCGATTCCCGATATGGCAAATCTTCGCCAGAGGGTGGAATTTATTAAGTCACGAAGTTACGATGCCCTCGACGTACACGAAATTGGGTTGGTCGAGCACGGATCAACTTGGAAGATGTTAGCCCCTTTGGGATTCTCTTTCATCGTGTTGAAGAGAGAGTTGATAAACTAAACGAAATCGTTGGAACGTTTGATACGTCAGGCAGATATCGAACGAACGTTCGAGCTATATTTTGAAGCGTAATTACGTGTTGTCACAGTGTTAATAACAAACCTATTCAATAAAATTCATCTCGGAGGTCAGAGGTTTTTTTTTATACAAAATATGGTGCGTATCTGGTGGAATCATCGTCACGGTGGCTGCATGAATATCGCGAGATCGTACGCGTCTGTAATAGAATTGAGATCGAACGGTTGGCTATCATACTCCACTTTAATCAAAAAATATTCCTTCTCGTCGAGATGCAAGTTACTTTTCTGTCGAAGGATCAAAAATGGAACATCGATCGATAAGGGAAGTTGGTGCAGAAATGTCTCTGCAGAGACACGTTCTAAGGGGGTGAATGCGTGTTCTGGGGGTAGTTTTGGAAATGAAGTTTGTTGATCAAAGTCAAAGTCGATGGAAAAGAACTGTAGAGAATTTTTCTTTATTATAATATTTCTCTCCATTAACAATGTTTTAATCTTCGTCAATTAATTGCCATATTTTCAGCCTGTTGTCTTCACGTTAGAAGATCCATTGTTAATGAAGAAAAATAAAAAGAGATTTTCTCATCAACTTCGTTCAGAATTAAGTAAGTTAAACGTCTGTCCGCTTGTAATTCTCTAAATCATATTCAAATCGATACGAAGCTCTCTTAAACTTTTGCTGTGCGAAGTATCTCCTCTAAAACCGCCCTTACCACATCGTGGCCATCTGGTCACGCGTATATGCAACGGTATGCGCATATTCAGTTTAACTTGAGTACTTTCTCATGCCTAAACTTTCCAAATTTAAAAACTACATCTCTCTTTGTTGACATCGCGCCAGGAATATTTTTTCGCGTTCGTCTGCTTGAGGCCGCCTCGAATTTTAAACACGAAGCACTGAGTATCCGAGACACATCGTGAAAAAAAATTTTTGCACAAAACACGTTTATTAATTTAAAAAGAAAAGTTTGGTAATTTTAGCATTGATTTAAAAAAGAAAAGAAAAAACTCGAAACAACGTCAAGAAAACGAATTTCGAAGTTCAAGGAAGTCGTTTTGTAACAATGTATCGTTCGATCAAACGCACTTGAGATTACAAATATTCGGTATCGAGAAAGTTTTTTAATTACAGCGCGAAACTTCCTTGATAACCCAATTTCCTTACGATCTTGATATCTCGTCGGACTCGTCGTTTAATATATTTTGACGCCGTCAAACGAATAATTCGACCCTGCGAATCGAATAATGCGCAGCGAAAGAAGACACAACGGTGGTGGAAGGAACTCGGCAGCCACCATTAATCAGTATGATATCCAATGTTGAGGAGGTCATTCGAGATTTGTTCGAATTACATTTCACGTCGCGCGGCGCTTTGCAATGCAAATCGAGCGTTCGATCTCTTTCCAAGTATATCCCGAATTAATCCGCCGCGCGCGAAATAATGGCCTGGAACGATATTGAATATTCGAAGGTATAAATTTGTATTTGGCATCGTTAGCCAATCACAATGAGCGACGTTAATGAATCTGGCGAAGAAAATTGTCGGTGGAAAAAGAGCAGGAGAAAAGGGACAGGAGAGAGGAAGAGAGAGCGAGAAGGAACGCGAGCGATGCTCGTTGAAGCGATAATTAATTATCGTGCAGGTGACTCGGCGTTGTTCGTATGAAATTAACCCGATTATTGTCGCGGTCTGTGCCGCTTGTGTTTTCCACGAGAGAGCCGCGATAATTAATCGAACTCGTCGCAAAAAGAAACACCGATCCCTTCTTAATTGAATTATTACAACGACGAGGGAATATTATACGTTGTTGGACTGATAAATCTGCCTCTTGTTGAATCGATGATTTGATGTTTCGTTCGAAGATTTTAGACTTTGCGTGGAAATTATCTGTCAGCACGGAATTTCACGTGTTCTTTTTTCTTTTCTTTTTTTTTTTTTTTTTTTGTTTCTCGTTTTGAGGAATTCTGTTGGCAAACGGAATTCCAAATTATTCCAAGAGCAAAGAAACGGTTGAATCGCTTACCGGGTGCTTGATATTTCGGCATCATCCCTGTTCCTGTTCCGCCTTCCGAAATTCGTTTATTCGACCAGGAAATGCCAGGGCGGGTCGTACGTAGAATTCGTGCGTTGCCGCATTTTTCGCAGAAACGTCGGCGAGGTTCGTGCCCTTTTTTTCATAATTCCCGCTCATAATTTACGAGCCTCTGCCGCATTCGTAGGCATGCAGGAAACTAGAAACCGCTTTTCCTCCGCAAACGGAAGCACGGCTCGAGTCTGTCCGCTGCCTTTTTTCCGCGCGATAAATCGTGAAACTGTCGGCAGTGCCGCCGAGAATCGGCATGATTCGATTGCGAAACGTCGATGGTCCCCGTACGTTGCTTATTTATGTTGTCTTTTTTCGCGTGGACGCAGTATGAAATTTCGCGGAAAAGGAGGCAAACATTTCGTGATATTTGGCGAGGTATGTTAAACAGAAAGGAAAGAAACTTTTTCAACAAATTTTACTGAAATTTCTGTTTATTCTGTTTCGTCAATGTTTTACATGATTGCCGATATTGAATTATTTCCAGTTCTGTTTATATCGTGCGTAACGTGTTATATTTAATTACAGGTTCATAATACGTAATGGCAGTTTAAATGAGAATATCTTGTATAATGACGATTGAATGAGAAACGGAAGGTTTGATTGACAAAGTATACGCGTTTAATGAATAATATTGTTCAACCTCTGTCGCGTTAATCGTTCGCAGTTTTCTCTTCTAGTTTACCTTCGAGTTAAACTCTTTGTCCTCGAAGACGTATTTTGTATCATTTACCAATAATTTATTTGCCAAAAATAAAATTATATAGGAAATAATCATCCTGTTTAAATGTTTAGCATGAAATTTTGTTTATTACATGCGATTTCGTTTAAAGCAATCACCAAGTATAGTATATAGAAGTTGGACACATAATTTCAATCTCCTGAAAAATTTTCTTCGTTTTCATTTTATAAACATTCGTAAGAAGCAATAGAGAAGTTTAGTTTACGTGGATTATCCTGAATTATTCGAATAATAATTCGACGAGTGTCGACTGTCCCCAAGAATTTCCTCTTTTGAAATTTTCATCATTCCTCTTAACCTCGTTATATTGTATCATATTACACGACATCGTACCTACGTTCGTTATAATTATCAGCAATTATAAAGAAATTTCATAAGTTTAGTTATTAGTTAAATTTGACGATGTCTCCTTATATACTTAGTCGAGTGCAAAGGGTTGCTATTCAAGGGTAGAAACTATTCTCGTTGATTTTTTTGTTTGAAACTGCGTTTCAAAGTTCGTACGAACCTTTTTTATTATGTTCACCTAACGACTACGAGTTTAATTATTTTCCAGATTTCCAAAACTCGCGACGGCGATGCTAAATTAGCAATTAGCAGTCCCGGCGCAAAATTTGTCGAGTCACGGCTACACGATTCAAGTATTAGTATTCGCTTCTCGTTCCCAAAGATTATCAGGGTAATCATCGATAATTGTAATCGCGATGACTGTATTCTGCATTGCCAATGCAATCGTCGTCTCACCGCTCAATGATACATACATATATTTGCTTTGTAATATCGCGATGGATAATAATCCTCGAATTATTTCAACTTCAGCGAGATAATTCGAACTGTACTTTACCTGTATTTCTCTGACGTTTCAATCGATTACGAGGCGCACGAGATCTGTAGATCGACGAGTCCAGTGTGTTGGTGGATGTTTAGACAAAATTTCAGCAAAATTCAGGTGATGAATTTGAATTCCTGAAGTTAGCCTTTTCCAAAGTGAGACTCGAAAGGTGTCGAGTTCCAGTTGCTTCGAAAATTCTTCGAATTCTTCGACGAGGACGCGATAGGATAGCCGATAGCCGATCTCGAGGAAGAACTTTGCGAATTGTTTCGAGGGACAGTGAAAGGAACACCTAGGAAGAAAAATACTTCCAAGAGGAGGAAATACTTCCACAGCTGCGATATTTTTCGAACAGATCTCAAAAATCGAATCCTTCGTCCATTTCGTTCAGCGTCGCTCGCAATCATCACCGGCGCGTTCAAACAGCCTTTTTTACCCTTTAAGAGAGCAAAACAAAGGAGAAAATGTCGGTAAACAGATACAAAACACGTCAAGGAAAACGTGTGGCGTTTTATTCAAAGCTCTGCCGTCTAGATCCTCGCGCAACTGCCTTTACTCTCAAAAGAAAGCCGAATCTGCTTTAAAATACGTTCCTGGCTAGAAGTACTGTTTATTCTCGCTTCTAAATCCTGCAATTTTGCATGAGGACCGAGGAGAAGGTGGGGTTAAAGCGCCACATTTTTAACCAACGTTCAGCAGCAAAGGGTTTTCCAGAGCTTGACGTCGTGCACAGCGCGAAAGAGAGGCTGCGAGAGAGAGAGAGAGAGAATCTCATCAGTTCTCCTATTCTGGCAACTTCCTCTTCAGTCATGTTATTACGGTAGGTTATCTTACTCGGCGCACTAGATCCTTCCGTCTTGGCATTAAACGCGCCACAATCCATCGTTACAGGGATAAGGAACTCCTATAAATACCTCTTCTATTGAAAATTAGGTCGTTCGAAAGCTTCGTTGCGCGGCTATTTCCCCGGAACAATGCGGGGAACCTGTGATCCTGAATGCCACCTGTGCAAGCAGGAGTTAACTGCTTTGCAGGCGCGTTTAACCACGTTGCGCTGGCAACTGATTGCGGACCATAACGAGTGACCGGACCGGTACACAATAATTCGTCGCTTTCTTTTTCGACTCGTCGATACGATATCACTGGATAGAAATTATTGAGAAGTAATGAATTTATTATTTGTTTTACTTAAATACACTTAAAACTGAGAAGGTGTTACAACTTTGGAACGAAAAATTCTCGACGTGCGTGGCACGTCGTTCCAGCGCAAGAGGTTGAGGAGTCGCGCGAGAATTTCGCTTTCGAAATCGTACACGATTGTATATATATATATATATATCCGAGAAAAGTTCCGACAAGCGAAATTTGTATCAAGTGAATTTGTAATCAAATGAAATTTTTATCCGCAGATGGGAAAACTCGGAGCCGTCTTTCGAGGCGAGGAAATAAAATCCATTTTTCCAAGGGGCCTTCCATTACAAGGAGGCGTTGTTTATTCGTCCCATTTCGTAATTAAAAATATTGCCGAGACGGAAACGAGACTCTCGCGATTCTCAAGTGTCCTTCAAAAAAAAAAAAAAAAAAAAAAAAAATGATTTTCAAACTCTGTTCGAATAATTTGAATTCGAAGAATTTTTCAATTTCCAGTTGGTGATCCAAAGGGAATTTAAAAGATAGTTTTCCTTTTTCTCTCCTCGTAAAAAACAGAGAGAGAAACAGGAGAAAGTGCTGAATATATATATAAAAAAAAAAAAAAATACTGTTTGTTCATCTTGAATCCTCGGGTTTCTTCGGGGTTCTTGTCCGTTCGCTTGCTCACGGAAGGACCGTATTTCGAGCTGGAAACATTAACGAGACAACGTGAAGGGAAAACAAAGAGGCGAACCGTGTGTTCCGGCGGCAGCGAAGTTTCCGGTCTCCGTGGCATCGGAGCAAAGGCCCGGAGAGTTTCGATGGCTGGGAGTTTTCAGGGGTCGGTTCAGCGATCTTATTCACGAGGCACGCTCCCAGACACTCGACCAACGGTATTCGAAGTAGGCTTGAAACTTGCTTACCCAACGTGCACAGGACGCCAAGTGTCTGCCGGATACAGTTTCGAGCACCTACTCGCGTTATAGTCCGTTGAAATTTATGATCGACGGACGGGGTTAAATTCTCTCCCGTGGCGGATTCTTCGTTAATTGAACGAGAGTATCAGGTATCCCACTTTCTCTCTCTCTCTCTCTCTCTCTCTCTCTCTTTCTTTGTATCTTCCTTCCTATCGAGCTTCGCGTATTGGTATCACATATTGCCACGTATTTCGCGGGGAAATTTCATCGTTGTCCTCGATATACTTCGATCAAGAACGCATTACGCGTAATATCCAGCTGCTGCTAGGGAAAATATTTAAACGTTGTAATATCTGCGGACACCGTACGCAAAGTACACCATAAAGTTCTCCCTCTCGTCGATAAATCGACATTGACGAAGATTATTGAAATGGATAATGAGCAGTCGATTTTTTTCACTGTATGTTCACGGTATCGTTCCGCTCCAAAAGGGATTGAACGCACGTTGATCAATCTCTCTCACGCGGAATTAATTGATGAATTTTTGTTCGCATGTATAAAGACCTTTTTTTTAGAGGTTTTTATCCCGGGCATACCGGGAAGGATAGAAAAAATATTTGCAGAATTTTTTGTTTTTCCCTGTGCTGTTGCGAAACTTTTACAGGAAAAAATTGCAACCTAGGAGTGAGTAGGAATGACGTAAATAGACGATGGGGAGAGAGGGGAGGAAGGTGTGTGGCTTTGTGATAGGTTAGTGGATTACAATGAGAAGCTGGTATTTTCACAGTGTACGGAATCATAAATTAATCTACTGACTCGCGAATTCATAAAAGTACGTCAAAGACATTTTCACGAAGCCAGGTAATCTCGATACCTCGCGAGAAACGTACGAGAAATATAACATACGACGTGCACGATGAAAGAACAGTCTTCTTCCGCAGGAAAATCGTAGAACCAACCCCCGATCGGATACCTCTGAAAACCGTGCTCCGTCGGACAGAAAAACAGCGTCTCCTTGATAAATAAATACCGGCCAACGAAGAAAATTACTCGCAGCGCAACGGCCAACATCCGAGATATTGCATCGTGGAAACGCATAACTGCGAAGCGCTGTCCGCTTCGCCAGGGCGTGTGTGTGTGTGCAGCTCCAGCCGAGCACGAAAGCTTTTTGCCACGGGGTTTATTAATAGCCGCGATTTTTCGTGTTTTTTCACTCGTCTCGTTCCTTCCTCCGTCTGGCTGACGGTTTCTCGCGCGATTCGCGGTGACACAGGCTAAAATATTTCAGCACGCCGTTGCAGCTGAACCTTTTCCGGCGTACGGGGCGAGTACATTAATAAGGACGTCCGCCATCCTTCACCTGTGTTTTCAGCCCTCTTCCCTCTCCACTCTCCACGTCCTCCACCTGTGCGCTCAATTAGCGCCATAATGAACGAGACCAGCGACGAACGTCCTTCGAGGGACAAAT
This sequence comes from Tetragonisca angustula, assembly GCA_036937485.2. Taxonomy (NCBI): domain Eukaryota; kingdom Metazoa; phylum Arthropoda; class Insecta; order Hymenoptera; family Apidae; genus Tetragonisca; species Tetragonisca angustula. The sequence continues at coordinate 66,929 of JAWNGG020000310.1, forward strand.
TTGTCTTCAACGTGAGACAAATGGATTACACGACACTGTTTACGGATATCGAGACAGAAGGGAGCCAGTTGTATGATCGTGGAGGTAAAAATTCTTCATAGACGTAGACATAGTCGGACGAAGAGAAGAGATTCGGGGCGAGGGACGTGAAGAAAGAGAATCTTTTTAGAAATCTGAACTTCAAGAAATTGAACAGCGAGCCGAGAAACGAACGCCGTTAAACTCCTATTAGTGGACCAAGAGAGCGACACGCGTTGTCTGACCAATACTCTCCTACTCTACTAGTCTCATCCCGCGAGGATCATTAGCCCCTCCCGAGTGTGGCTTGTTCAACGAGTACGATTTCGTCGTATTCAACGACGTCTGACAGACAAGACGACGGAGAAGCCTCGTTATCACACTTTCTCGCGCGTAGCGTAACGTACGATCCGCTCCAGGCTTCGACACTTAGCTCCGATGCTCGCCAATTTCTGGCGGCGAGACATCGTCCGGGAAAATATCGCGCGTGTTCAGCGTCTTTCCGAGCTGGTTAACTAAAAGGAGGACCATCGCGTATTACCGGCGGAATGGACAGAAAAAGAAGGAAGCGAAAGAAAGTGGGAGAACCGATCGTGGCGGAGCCGCGGGGAAAGGGAAGGAAAGAGCTCGTTCAGCAACGTCGAATTCCTTCTTTTTTTCTCTCGCCATTTTTCATCGAGCTCTTTCTCTTTCGTCGCGTCTTTCTTCCTCCCCGCCGCGAGAAGAACCCTTTACGCGCCGCGAACACTCGAACCAGTCGGCAAAGTCGCTTAATTGACATTCTTCGTGTTCCCCTCCTCCCTCCCCCTCGCCCTTGGCGCACCGGGTTACGACGAGATACCCCGGTCGTTTTATTTCTCATTTCCTCTCGCATTGTAATGAAAAGCCCGGGCTTTCGGGCACGTGGTGACGGGTTTCGAGGAAGTGAAGAGGAGAAGAAGAATACAGACGACGGATTTGCCGGTGTGAAACGCTCAGACGATTTTTTAAGGGAGCGGTGAACACTCCGGCCGCGACACACACAGAGAGATCTCGAATGTACTTGTTTTTATTGGAGCCGTGAAGCCGCGGCAGGTCGGATTCTTTTGAAACGACGACTGATGAACGAGAACGTGTGAAACATGGTGCTTAATTGAAGAGCGTGCGGACGAAGGACTGAGGTTTTAAGGGGGGAAGGAAAAAAATGGACGAGAACCCGTGGGAAGCTCTCGACGAGCTAATTCTTCAATTAAGCACACGCTGTAGGAATTCCTTTATTTGATTGAGAAGCAACGATCTCCTCGACAATTGATTTTTGTCTTGTACATGTTGCGTGCGGTTCGATCTTCGATTGAAAATTCATTCACAAACCGGAATTGGGCGATAATTCGTTGCTCTGTGATTATTTTTAGCAAAAGATCGTGGCAATCGTAATCGTTGATCATTAATTGACAATCATGATTACATTTGATACTCTGAATGATTGACTTTTACTGTTCAACGTCATTGTATTATAGGTTGTGTCATAAATAATTTCCGTTTTTTCGGAATAGATTGTAACGACACGTCGTTAATCGTGAACATGATTCAACGTTAGTCGTAATTGTCAGTTATCAATTTTTCCCAACACTGATTCACACACGAATGTCTGTGTAACATTTGAGAATAAAATACAGATCATCGAAGGATTAAACTATACGTGATAACAAGTCGTTTCTTGCAAATTACATATCCTCGGAATCTATTCTTCCCAAAAATATCGAAGGTACCCATAAGTAATGTCGTTTTTTGATACTATACAAAATTTTATTTCATTCGAGAGTTGATACAATTGTAATCTACAATTTAATATAATTTAACAATAAGCACACTGAATGTCAGTGTATTTAGTTAGAACGTAGGTTATGTTAAATTATTGTCACTAAATGGCAACGTTTATTAAATTTAGTGAAAAAGACGTCACTTATGGGTTATATATTTTTATATATCTCCCCTCATATATATTAAACTTTTGTGTTTCGACCCTCGAAACAACCACTGGCCAATTTTATCTGACCTCGCCATTTCAGTTCCATCAACAGAAAGAGACGCTTGTTTTTCAAGGGGGGGGGGGAAAGCTCGTCTAAAAATCCGACGAACGATAATACACCGATCTCGTCACGCTGACGCAGCTTTACAAAAGTCACGTTCCCCTAACGAAACGTCAATTATATCGCATGCAAGCGTCGAGCGCCCTCAGGTTGTTTCCGCGAAAGGTATATTTCTCTTTCCGGCGATAAAACGGTAATTACCGGGATCGTCGTCCTCCACGTCTTTTCCGAGAAAACGAATCTACGTACGTATCTGCGCGTCTAGCTATCATCTCGCGAAACTACTACTCCGGTCGCTTAGTCATCGCGAAAACGACGTACGCGTCTCGCCGCCGGAGGATATCCGGCTTCCTTTCGTTTTCGTCTCGTTACACGTTTGCCTCTTGGCGCGAGCCTCCGAGTGAGAGAAGACGAATGAAAGAGAACGCTTCTCTCTCAAGAAGCTTTCATAGTGACGGTGTAAATTGATCTTCCGACAATGCGTTTGCTGCTTTCTTCGTTCTGCGCTGGATTCGGCGTGAAAGAGGTTTCTTTTTGGTTCAAGTCGATTTTTTAAAGCCGAGCAAAGGAGAAGGGAATCGAGTTTGTTGAAAAAAGTCATTTCGTCGTCCGAGTGATTCGAGTGAATTAGCAAAATGTTTGGGAAAGTAGGGGAATAAGAGAATCGATGGAGAGTGGATAAAACGACGGAGTTTAACCTATTGCGCTGGAATAACGTGCCAGGCACGTCGAGAATTCTTTTGTCCCAAATTGCTCACATTTCCTCAGTTTCAAGTATATTTAAATGTAGCGCGGGCAAAACAAACAACAAGTTGATTCTGAGTAATTTCTATCCAGCGATATCGTACCGAGTTCGAAAAGGAAAAAGAAAGCGACGAATTATCGTATACGGTTCGGTCACTCGTTATGGTCCGCGAACCAGTTGCCGGCGCAAGGGGGTTAATATCAGAGAGGCGCGAGGAAGAACAAAGCGATATAGACGATAGAGTTCGCGTGATATGGGCATCGAGGAAAATGGGGGAACGAAGAAGAACGAGAGGCAGAAAATGAGAAGCAAAATACCAGCAAGAAAATGACGGTGAAACGTGGAAATGACAAACGAAAGTAGGTGGTGAAGGTGGAAGAACGGCTGGAGAGAGAGAGAGTTTTGAAAATGTGGAGAGTCGTAGACGATGACGGGGAGAGAAAGCGGGTCAGGGGGAAAGTTGGAAAGGGCAAGGAAACGCGGAGAGGATAAAGGGGGAATTAATCAGGATGGGTATTCAAAAATAATTGACGATGGAAAACGTCTGGCCGCGAGCGTTCCCGCGTGATACGGTCGAACGGCCGTCGGGAGAAAATGCGAAGCAACCCGTGGCAAGGGTGGAAGAAGAGGGGACACAAAGGAAAAAAACGGGAATGCGTGAACCCGTCCGCTTCAACATGCCATTGTCTCGAATTCTAAAGCGGCGATGTGTCCGCGATTTTCGTGGCTGCCTTGATTTTCACGGAACCTATTCGACGATGATTTGCCCTCGTGCCCGTTTACTTCCCCCCCCCCCGCGCACCGCCATATGTAGCGCACGTATGCTCGTTAAACTGCTCGCCTTTTTCTTTTGTGCGCGGGAATTTTTTTCGAATATAGAATTCTTTTTTCTCCGTCAAATATCTCGGCAAAGTCTCTGAGTTTTTTTCGATGTTTTTCTTTTTTTCCTCTTTTTTTTTTTTTCTTTCAGCCGGTACATTCGTACATTCTGCACGGGTTCTTGTTGCGGATTATTCTGCATTTTGCATTTCACGCGATAAAAGTCTGTCAGCCTCCGGAAATTAAAAGCTCGCGCTTTATCGATCACGCGTTTTCAAATTAAAATACGGAATCTTTTGTCCAAACAGAGACACACTAACGAGCCAGTGTAAATCGTGTAAAAATTCAATTTCATCCGTACACCGCCGCTCTAAAATCTTAGGTCTCTTTAAAAATTGGAACAATTGAAAATTGAAAAATTATACTGTGTAACAGAGATATTAAGTTGGATGATATTTTATACAAGAAAAAATCTGTCGACATATTGACAATTGTATCGCATGGAAAGAGTAGCTAAAAAATTTTGCTGTCTATTTATTACAAAAGATGTTTGAATATTTTTGTGCAAGGGTATCTACTGAAATTTTAGGATGTCATTTGGTTTGGAGATAAATTTCCTTTGTTTCCGCGAATACGCGTGCAATTTCATCATCTACGATAAATACCGAGGCACGGGAAAGGAGAAAAAGTCAATTTCTTCACCAAGTCGACAAGTTAATTTCTTTTTCCTTACTTACCTTAAGCTTTCAGGAAGTGTGAAAAAAACGTTACCACGTTGTACAATCAGTTTTTAAATCAAACTTTTAAAAGGTTCCTCTCTCGGGAGGAGTAAAAATTTTCTTCAGAAAATTCACCAGTGAGATTTCACTGAGGACGTTAGCGACTCAGTTCGGAGAGTTAAAAATAAAAGACTCTCTCAAGATTTTTCAAACGAGAGTGTATTTCGTTGAAAAAAAAATTGCTCGTCAGGGAATATCGCCAGATGAGTACGAAAGGATAGGAATTTCGCCCGACAGAAACCGAAAGTCCGATATTTCGGCATCTGACCACACATTTTATTGCGAGCAAAGAAAAAAAAAAGAAAGAAAAATAGCCAAATATTATAGAAATTCCAGCCCGATGTTGGCATTTCGGACAGGAAAGAGCGAGTATGCACCGAGGGAAGCCGGTTCCGTTGAAACTTCATCAACGTTGCGCACGTTTGAAAGCGTCGTCGTTCCCCTGGCCAACCAAATGCGAAGGAAGTCCGACGTACATCTCGATAAGTCGTTCCACAGAGCGCAAACTTGCCGGCGCGCAGTCGATCTCGCGAGAGAGATCGCGGCGCTCGAGCAACCGCCGCCCGGGGCTCTATGATTATTAATTACACGATCTGGCTGCTCGTTAATTGAAGGCAAACTTCACGTCCGCGGGCAAAAACAAGCAGACAATTAAGAGAAATACCGAAGTGTCGGCGGCAGTCGTAGTCAGCGGATCTTCGATACCATCGTTCGCCCTTTCCAGCTAGTTCCAATTATTAACGACCGCGCAATTACCACGGTATTTCCTCTGATAATATCTTTCAACCCTCTCCCAAGTATTTCGTAACTTGCGCGGTTACGCTCTCGATCGGGAAACTGATTCGCCTATCGATGTTTGACAATTGATGTTTCTCGAAAGAATAAACGTTTGTCACATTTTGTTTTCGTTAAACTATATCGACACCATACGCAAGCCTTGCTTTTACGATTGGCTGCTTTCATTTCAGCAAATCTTTTTACATCGCTATCTCGCGCAGCTTTATTTTCTAGGATATACGAGGTGTAAATAAGTTGCAGCAGTTGTAAAGTTTACGGCGATATATCAGGGAGTTAGATGAGATTCAATCTTGACACGTCGCTGTGAAAAGTCACAGGCAAAAGTGAGCCACGTCGTTGGGCTATTGCGGATGTTCTTATCAGTTTTTTTTTTTTTTTTTTTTTTTTTGCGTCACACTCGGCTCTGGGGACACTAAAACAGGGAGAATAAAAAAGAAATCTGTCAACGTGGAAAATTACGTCGACATTTATGAAGCGAAACCAGCTTTCTCGTGTTCGTCGTTCGTGTTTGAAAATTCTGTTCAACCGTCTGGTCGATCGATCGTTTGTCTTTTATCGTTTCATAAATTTGTCAAGACTTGCGGGACAAGCTTTCGTCGAGCGAAACGGCGAACAAAAATATCGTAATTTTCAGAAAACTTTCTTTTCACGAGAGAGAACGAGGGAGCATCCACCTGAAAACGGCTTTTTATTCGGAGAAACTCCGCGTCCGTGGTACTGCGGAATCTCGCTATCGTATACCCATAAAATATCGTATTACTCGCGCGCATTTTCGAACGTCCCACGCAGAAGCTCGGCTTTATTTCGAAACCAAAGACACGTTGCCCGAAAGGATAACGTTTATCTAGCCACTTAAACCGTCTTGTGTGGGACCTTAAGCGTTTTCCAATGCATAGCTGCGAGCTAAACGAGACGTATCCTTCCAATCCCTTAACCCTATTTCGATCCACGCTCTCGCCGAAAGCCTGTCGATGATCGAGTCGATTCTCCATTCGTCTTTCATCAACGTATCGCCATCGTTTGTTAAATATCGTTGACGCAATTGTGCATAAATTGACGAAAATCAAAGAATCTCTTGCACGACGCGTTCCTTTCGATGCCTCGTTGGCATCTTTCTTTTTACAAAATTAAGTCAGTTCAAAATTGTTTTTAAATAAAAATAACCAAGATCAAAGAATTCTTTTACTATATGACGCGTCTCTTTAGACCTTGTTGGCATCTTTCTTTCAAAGAAAGTTAATAATTTTTCTTTCTTTTGAATAAGAAAATTAATAATTTTACAAAATTGAGTCTATCGAGAATTAGTTCAAAATTTTTTTAAAAGAAAAATAATAATAAAAAAATCAAAGAATATTTTTTACAAGATTAAGCCCAACGAAAATTTAATTCTTTCAAAGAGAAATAACCAAAATTGGCGCTTTGCTAATTTCATTAATTTTAATCCAGACGGGAATCTCTCGGAGATCTACCTTTTCCACTTTTCCACTCTAGTAAAATATCCCTCGAAGTGATTTTCCCTGGCTGAGATTCGTAATGAGATCAAAAGATTCTAATGAAATTATGACGAGAAGTTATGAATGATAAAAAATGAAAAAGAAAAAAAAAATTGGAAGAAGGACGAGCGGAGCTACAAGCTAGAATTATACTTCGAATTTTTAACGGCGCTCTGTGAAATTTTGCATGCGTGGACAGCCACTTGCCGATGCTCTTTCCCGAGTTTCCGCCGGTGGAAAATAATTCATCGTGACCCGGTATCCTTGCTCGCGAGTGTAATGGAATAAAAATACGATATCTTGTCGAATGAAAAGCGAGAGAGGAATTTTCCAACCGCTTTCCCGCAGTTGCTAAAACGAATAACAAGCGGGGTCAACCCGGAGAAAAATAGCAGGGAGAGAATTTACCAAATGAAAGTTCAAAAATGAATCGGTCATTGCTCACCTTGGAACTTTTTTTTTAACTGAGTTTCATCTTAGAATTACGTACCTCTTTCTCTCTCTCTCTCTCTCTCTTTTTCTCTCGCGAGGAATTATTCTCGTTTAAAAGTTCCAATCGTTGGCCGGAACTGCAGGATAAAACAAACAGGCATCGCAGCGAACAACCCTAACATTGTTGCATTATTTTCTACCACGAAGCGAAACGAGCAATATTCGACCGATGATTCGTTGCTGCGGCTGGAAGAAAAAATTTTGCAAGACGAAACAGCAAGGCTCGGTGGAGTCGAACGAACGACTTCCCCGGCACTTTCCTGTTTTACGAACTTCCAGTCTTCTCTGTTCTAATCAAATATTTTACACTGTTGTTGGTTCGAACTTGGAAACGCGAACTTTCTCGCGTAAAATTACATTCTCGCAGCGAAATTTACGAAATTCCTCTCACGCGTAAAGAATTTCCGTACCGTCGATTGTACGCAAAGTCGGAAGTTATATATTTTAATATCCTTTACATTCGCCAGAATGTCATCTTCTCGAGCGTTCGGGCAAAAAACCACGAGAGACGTACTCGTGAAAGAGACGAGTTCGGAGATCTTTCACTCGGAAAAGGAATAAATATCGTAACAAGAGATTTCGAGGTCTCTCGGAAAGGTAAACGAGATTGCACGCGACAGACGCTCTCGCGGCGGATGATCAGTTATCCCGGGGAATTTCGCGAAGCTTTGCGACATCGGGATTCCCTGCAAACGGGAAATATCTAATAAGACCTATCGTTCGCCGTGTGCAGTCAGGTAAAATTCTGATAAACTTCCCGAAGCGAATTGAAGAGAAAGAGAGAGAGAGAGAGAGAGAGAGAGAGAGAGAGAGAGGGAAACTGTGCACAAACTTTTCATAAAATTCGACCGGTCGCTGATTGCTCGTGGCTCGTTGCTAAGTTTCGAAAATCAAATTCGCCGGATGTAGTCGCAAATGAAAAGTACAATCGTGGGGAAGTACATCGGCGTTCGTAAATATCGAATGGACGAGAGAACGCAACACAGCTGAGAGGAAAATCGAAATTTATGCAATGGAATTGCGTTCGAGAAACCTTTTGAATAAATTGGTTCTTACCGTGGTACTGTATCGCTTTTCTACGCGCGGATAAGTTACAAAGTACGAGTAAAGAAATCGTTGCAAATATGGAACGTTATCGTACCACGAATTACGATAAATTAAAATTTATCGGCTTCGTTTGGATCTGTACGTGCGGATGGAAATCTCTTCAATCTTTTCTACTTCCTTCATTTGTATGATACATTGTACCTGAAGGATATTTTTATTTTATGATTTAAACTGCATGCAAAGAGACGTCTAAATTACACTCAGTAATGTTGAATGTCATCTGTCGATCGATCTACTATCAAAACTTGATTAAAGTCCAGACGGAAGTTCGACTCTTGTTTCGACCATAAAAATCAAGATTTCCTGTCTGTACGACGGTTGCACAGAGACACGAGTGTGTTCGAGTCGCCTATAAAAAAAGATCGTAAAAGCACCGGTGCTCGTCGGAGGAAGACAATTTCGAAAAGCGCAGGTAATGGCACCTACCGAGCGACATCGACGATTTACACACTCGGTGAAGCAGGTTTTGCCGCCCTGGAGTGCCGCTTTCTTTCGACGTCTCTCTGCGGGCAGTTTGCCGCGTCTCTCGACGTGGCTTCAAAAGAAATCTTATCTGCGCTGAACTCCACGGTATCTGAAAACAGAGTACTCACAGAGTAGTACGTGCAATATATTGCTCGGATCTGCGCACAGTGCGTGATTAAATTAAAAAAAGAACGATCCGAAGTACGGTTACGATAAATTTACATAAGAGATATTGGATATTTTATGGGTTTACTCTCACTTATATTTCGATTTGTACGCTCTGATCCGCTCGATCTGTTTTTGAACGCTTTCCAATTTTAACGCAGCTTTGCCACAGCCATTTAAATTATCTTCGTTTAAGGGAGCAGGACAGTTTGACGGGCCTAAGAATTACGAATACTCTGAAGTGTTAGTAAAAAGAAAGTACATATTTGATTGAATTAGCTTTTGTGGTTTATTTTAACACATTATGAAATATAAAAAGCAACATTAAAAAAGAAAAAAAGAGGGCTTTTATTTAACTCTTTAACAGCATTTTTTTATATAACTTTTTTTTTACATTGCCAATCGGTGTGCGTGATTCCAGCCAAACAGGATTAGAGCCAACAAAAAGGCAAAGAAAGTTCGAAAGTGAACAATATTCTCTAAGGATTGACGGCCGAACATACATTTTCATTTTTCTGAAAATTGTGAAAATAGCAGCTATTTGTTTTTGATGCATCGAATTTATGTCAAAAATTTCTACGTTTTTCGCAATTGTTAAAAATTAAAAAATGTTCGATCGTCAATCCATAGTAAATGTTACGCTAAAGATACGCACCAAGTTTCATAGTAATCGGTTGGTTAGATTTCGAGATATCTTGCACACCGTTTCTAAAAACCTAGTTTCGAGAAAAACGCGTTTAAAGTTTCGGAACGTCATTTTTCATATGTATCCTTTACTCACTTTTTTACTTATATATCGCAGCTCACAGTTCTTACAATTCACAACTAAATTGAATCCAAGTCCCCTAATATTCGATTTACCAAAAGTAACATTTGAATCACACGATTTACACTTTATAATACTGCGTAAAATTGTAAACAGTGATAAAAATTCAATTATTCTATATTCGCGGATTTATTATCATACCCCAAAATAAGTCGTTTTAAAGGCTAGGACCTTTTCTATCTTATTTCTAACTACTATTTAAAACGAAACAAAAAAATCGATTTTTTTGAAAATTTCATACTGTCCTGACCCCTTGAGAATTAATTCAAAAGGTGATTCATAAGAAGAATAAATTGATTGAAACGAAGTATTGTCTTCTCTTTTACATAGCACGTTCGCTGCTTGCGATCTTAAAGAGTACATCCTGAATTTCAAGTAAACCTAGAGGGCGAATCTCTCTCTTGCAATTACCTAATTTCCATCAAACATCTTGCACAATTCAACAAAGGAAGTTCATCAAAGCTTTAGTTACATTTACTCGTGCCTCTTTATTTTAACCGGAAACAAAACGACAGGGTTTCCCTCTTCCATTAAAGGGAATAATAGAAAACGTTCTGTTGACGAACGTTTAGAGATCCACGTAGGTCAAAGGTAACCTGCAAACACGATCGTGCAGCAAATTACGGTCGCGATTGCGCGCTCTTGTTTCGGCCATATTTCCACCAGCCTCGAGAATCGTTTTAATTGAACAACATCCCCGGGATGAAACTTTGTCATCGAGCGATATATCTTACTTTCCGATTTTCCTGTCGGCGTGATCTTTTCGTAGCACCTGTTTTATAGGATGAAGACAATTTTCATCAATGTGAAGTATGTACAGAAGAGCAAATAAGAAATCAATTGACCGTTAGATTCGACGAAATCACCGGTGACTATTTCTGTTGGGAACGATTCTGAGAATCGAGAGGAGAAGACGCTGAAGAGTGCACAATCACTGTTTCGTTGTTACTGGCAATCACGCGAGAAGCTTAGGCTCGTTGATCCTTCGAACGAGACACGTCCCATCCTTCGAGACGAAATGAGCAAGTTTGGAACGACAGGTTCTTCCTCCGTTGCGTTTGCGTTTGCGGAAGTAAATTTCTTTTAGAATCAACTGCTAGTATTTTTAGAAATCGAAATTAATGATTCGTAGGGAAGTTCGTTTTCCTCCTTTCAATGTTCATTTCGTTGGTTCACAAAATCGATCGTTAATCATTTAAACATTCCACCTCGACATATGGTGTCGAGTTAACACCACTATCGCAAGCCTACTTAAATCATACATTCAAATTTCGAGGAGAATTCGTTCCAGTTCACACTTAACTACCCTCGTCACGCACACGAACGGTGTATAATATACACGCTGAATGTTACACTGCACGCAGCTCCGCGTTACCATAGTCTGTGGAACATCGTTTCACGTTGGTTAGAGTTTCCGGTGTACACGAAGCTTTCCTATCCGCTGTGTCGTGGCGAGGTGAACATTGTAACCCACCGAAACCCACCCGCTCGCCGTTCGCTGGATAAAACAGGAGTTTCCTAGTCCTAATTTAGTGCAGATGTTACCGAACGGATGTGACGCGTGGCTCTCGCGAAGTGTCCATCGGGACGGCAGATTTACGCCGGAAATAACTGCCCCGATCTTCCGTCCATCTACGGAAATTGCGTCCCCGCATATCTGATTATTTCTACGTCGAACGCGACAACGGCCTCGTCGTTTGTACACGCTGCTGCACCAAGCTCCAGAAAGCTTGCTTGTGGTCGGTTTACATTTCGATGAAAGCTGAAACCTGTACGGACCATTGAAAACTTTCGCGAGCAAATGAAGCAATGATACGAATTCCGTGAACGTGAGATTGATCTAAAATGTCATATCAAACAGTCTAGTATCATCATTTACAAATTTGGTTCAAGAAAATGATCAGACAATTAGCAGATGTGATCAAGAATTATGGAGACTGATCGTTGGAAAAGATTTCAATTCAAAAGATGACAATTTGTTTTTCAGAGACGAACCATTTATGAAATTGAAACTATGAATCAGTAGGAGACATTGGAAATTTTCGCGAATGATAATATAAATTTCGTGAGTCTGAGACTGATTTCAAACAGTCTAACGCGATTTTACAATTGGAAAAGAATTACGAGACGCCTGAGACAATGAATGACGATTCGTTTCGCGCGGATAATCGACGAAAATGAACTCCGAGACGGAACTGAGACTGTATATAAGTACACGGAGTAAAATTTAATCCGTAATGAAATTTCACAAGGAGCAATCGTAGAAGGGAATTAGTCGTTTTAAAAAATTCGTCTCAATAAAATCCCAATTTTCGAGTGGACGTTTTATTTGCCTATTAAGCCAGCTTCTTCCTGAATAATTCAGCCGGCGGAGATATTTCCAGAGACTTCATGCTTCAATTAAGACTCAATAACTTCTTCACTACGAAGAAACCGAGCGAGCGTCGACGATACCCGGACCAAGCTGTGTTTACTCGTTTCCTCAAAACGACCCTGTCTCCCCGAGCTAAATTAATGAAAATTGTTACGTCGCTCGTCGAGGGAAACGTTTCTAATTCTAAAACGTTTCCACGATCGCTATTCCGGGGAGGGATTTTTGCGAGGCTTCCGTCGAATTGAAGCGAGGACTTCCCCGAGAGAGGTCCTCTGACCAATTTACGCTTACAAAGCTCTTATCTCTCCCCTCGTTTCGAAATCTAACGATTGGGGGCCATTTTACGCGTGGTTCTCTCGCCATTTCGAAACACAAGGGAAAAGGGAGAACACTATGCGTCTAAACTACTTGCGCTGGCAGCTGATTGCGGACCATAACGAGTGACCAAATAATTCATCGCTTTCTTTTTCAACTCACCGATATGACATCACTGGATAGAAATTACTGAGAAGTGATAAATTTATTATTTGTTTTGCCTGGGTTATACTTAAATATACTTAGAACTGAGAAAATATTGCAATTTTGGGACAAAAAGTTCTCAACGTGCTTGGCACGTCGTTCCAGCGCAAGAGGTTAAGGCTTCTTTAACTACTTGCGCTGGCAACTGATTGCGGACCATAACGAGTGACCAAATAATTCGTCGCTTTCTTTTTCAACTCACCGGTATGACATCACTGGATAGAAATTACTGAGAAGTGATAAATTTATTATTTGTTTTGCCTGGGTTATACTTAAATATACTTAAAACTGATAAAATATTGCAATTTTGGAACAAAAAGTTCTCAACGTGCTTGGCACGTCATTCCAGCGCAAGAGGTTAAGGCTTCTTTAACTACTTGCGCTGGCAACTGATTGCGGACCATAACGAGTGACCAAATACCATATACAATAATTCGTCGCTTTCTTTTTAAACTCGTTATGATATCACTGGATAGAAATTACTGAGAAGTGATAAATTTATTATTTGTTTTGCCTGGGTTATACTTAAATATACTTAGAACTGAGAAAATATTGCAATTTTGGGACAAAAAGTTCTCAACGTGCTTGGCACGTCGTTCCAGCGCAAGAGGTTAAACAAACCGCAATGAGCTTTCTCTTTTTTTCGGATATATTTTTTTTTCGAACGAGAGATACAGCAATTTCTCTGAATTGTGAGTCATTTTTCGCGTTATCGAACGCGAGGACGGCGAATAAGGAGGGCACGGAGCGATCGAATGGAACGCGAGGATTCTAGATGTCTCGAATTCGAGCTTACAAGCACCGAGCATCGTCGGCTTTGTGCATTCCTGGCCGGCGGATGTGATTAAATATCGATCGGCCGCTATGCCGGCGGAATAAGTCTGGCCGTGTAAATAATTTCGCTAAAAGTCGCTTCAGATCGCGGACATAATCGAAACACACATACGCTCAGTCACAACGGAGAATAAAACGAAGCGAGTGAAAGAAGAGCCAAGGAAACAACGGAACGAGAGGAGAACGAGCAAAATTAATATTAATAAAATCGTGAACTGAGAGAAAAAAATTCGTCAATCGATACCCACGGACAAAGCGTAAACGATAAACGAATAGTTTCTTCGAGTCTCGATATCGCGAGCTAGTCGTTCCCGACTAATATTCGTCGAGAATAATTGATAAGCCGATATCGGCTAATCGATACACGCATATCGGACCAAGTGACCGGTACACAGTCTCTCCAACGATCGAGTTCTCTCGATATATTACACATCGGTTATTTTTCACCATCGTCGCGATAAGCATAAGGGGAAACGAACGTAATTGAACTGTATCCTCGATCGTTGCTGCTCTGACTATGACAGTCCCCGACTGGTCATTTTGCTAAATTCAATAAAACTTTTGCTCCTTTACTGCCTCGCTTTCCCAGTTGCGTTCTCACTTTTTCGGCTCGTTTTTGCACCACTTTCCAATAACGCGACGATGAAATGATTCCGTTCCTGTGAAAATCGCTGCGAAAATTTTCGAGTCAATTTCGAGGAGGTTCGAGTGATGACCATTGACGAGTTTTTCGCGTCAAAAGATGAGACATTCTTCACTAGAACGTTGGCAGATAACGAAGATATCTAATTACAATGTATCTGAATTACATAACAGATTAATTTTTATATAAAGAACGGAAAAAAGAAGTAATTTTAAATTTAAGGGAAAAAACGAGAGAACTTTCCCGCACACCTTATACAACTTCGATTTTTGTTAGAAGACATCGATGAAACTCCGAAGAAATCTTGCTTAGCTTTAATTCCTCAATCTTTGAAGCGATCGTTCGTGATTTCATTTCGGTGTGCTGCAGACAAAGAAACAAATTTTCGACTGTATTAAAATTCTCCACGTTCAACTTTATATCAATAAACAATAAAATTAAATTAACACGATTGTTCCTACGTCGATAAAATTTCGAAAAATTGAAACGGCAGCTACGAAAGATCCTCTGTTTCTGTTGAAAATTCACGTTTGAAATATAAAATGTCTAATCGATAGCACGGGCAAGTAAGGTCAATTTGCAGATTGGAAACTGGCGGAGATCCTTATCTTTCCAGGGACCTTTCCCTGTCGAATAATTTCTCTCCTTTTTTTTTTTTTTTTTTTTTTTTTTGCTCTCTGAACGAGATTCCGGCCTTTTACATTTACGATTGTGGTACGGAACCGATTGTGCAGATCGTCGCACGTGATACTCGCGAATGAAAAGCCGGGATTTCGCGGTGCCACGAAAGCGGCGGAAGTGGGTGCGCGAAATAAGGGTATAACGACGGAGATAAGTCGGAAAAAAGAAAATGAAAAATTCTTGTAGACTGTAACCGAGGGAAAGGTTTCGAGATATTGGATTGGAACCGGATGTTTTTCTCGTCTTTCATTTTGCGGTAAATTAAAATTGGGGAGATTGATTCGCGTTTATAATCGACGTCTTGTTTCATTTATATTTTATTTATACCGTTTCATTTATACAGTAAACACGTCGAGACGGTTCGAGATTATACACCAACGTTAAATTGTAGTATAGTACACGCAAATACACGTCACAGTGGGATAACTTGCTCGTACCTAGGGATTAGTAGAATTTAGTTTAGCCAAACTTTCTGGACACTGATTGGCAACGGTTGACTTGTAAAGGCTGAGTAATAGATGTTCGCTATCGAAGATTAATTGGCAAAGCTTCGCTTCCGTCTCAAGAGACCAAATATTCGTCTAATTTTTGTGAAAAAAAACACGCTGATATTTAACCTCGTGCGCCGGAATGACGTGTCACGCACGTTGAGAATTTTTCGTTCCAAAGTTGTAATATTTTCTCTTAAGTGTATTTAAGTAAAACAAAATAGGCAAAACAAATGATGAGTTTATTGATTCTCAATAATTTATCTATCCAGTGATATCATAGAGTTCGAAAAGAAAGCGACGAATTATTGTGTACAGTTCGGTCACTCGTTATGGTCCGCGAACCAATTGCCAGCGCAAGGGTTTAAATAAATACTTTGCTCCGTCAAGTAGACATACTTGACTTTTGGTCCATTTCGCGCGCAATATTTCCCTCTTTTCTCGACTTCTCGTTATCAGACACACACACTGTCTAGAACAATACGTTCAAACTCTGTCTATCGTCGAGTGCTTCATTTTCGTTCACTGCATGTCTGTTTCGATAGTTGTGACATTTTCCCCACTCGAATCTTCGTTTTACGTTTTACCTTCACGGTTAAAGTTTTGTAATTTCTGTTTCAGGTGACGGTCAGAGACGATGGAAGGCCGTCTCTGTCCTCGACGACCCGTGTGGTGATCGCGGTGGCAGACATAAACGACCACGGTCCAGAATTCGAGCAAAAGTTCTACACCGTTCAGATCCCAGCCTCCCCGTCCACCGACAAGCCGCTCTTCCAGGTAAGATATCCACCCTTGGAACTACCCCGGAATCGATCTTCGTAATTCTATCCGACCTTCTAGTTGAGAACTAGGAGCTGGCATCGCACCACTTTCTCCGAGCCCTCGATGTAACCGAAGAACCACAGACCTGCCGTCCCGTTTCGTTTTTCTCTCTGTCTCTTTGTTACACCTGTATTAGAAGTATAATCCCCTGTATCTTGTTGTACATATATTATTATCCGTTTCGCTCGTGAAGAATCATTCCCCGTCCTGCGACGCAGGAGTTACCACTCGTTTCCAAATGTACGTATATATATGCCCAGACCAGAGGGAGTCACGAGAGTCGATCGTTAAAAAAAAAAAAAAAGAACTTGCACCAAGAAGGACAAATCGAGTCGAGAAATCGCTCTTTCAGCCGATCTTGCAACTTTGACTCGCGTGCTTCCTTCGAGTCGATTGCGAGCTGGCCGGAAGTGAACGCTAAGTGAGCAGGAATTCAACTCGAGCCAAGTTCCTGGGCAGTTCATTGGTGTGACATGTCTGTCGACTCGAACTGTCGAGATTTATTAGGATTCAGATTGCCGAACGAGAGAACACTGTTTCTAATTCTTCTGGGTCATCGAAATTAAATCTCACTCAGTTTAGACAGCGAAATTTTCAGAGAAATATAACAGTTTAACTTAAGTGGCAATTACGTCTCGTTCGTATACATTTTCTGCGTCAGATTCACAAAATTTCTTTTAATTTGTAAAAAGAAAAAAAAATATTATGGTATTTGCAAATTCTTCCTTCCTTCTTCCCTCTCTAAAATTTTCTCATTGAAGATAACGGTGCTGGGCGTTTTCTAGAAGAAAACTAATTCTTTCTTACTCAGTTTAGAGCACTGATGTTCTTTAGCAATGAAACAATTGTTGTGTTTAAATAGTTCAAGAACCATCACACGCTTCGAGAATATTAGTTAATTATTATAAAAAAAATAAGCAAAATTGAAAAGGAATTTAAATACTTGGTTAATTCTATTCATAATAATTTTCATTTTATCAAGGAACATGTTTCTTTCTCTTAATTTTATTGTTACTTGAAGAGGATTATCACTACTTTGTAAATTTGTTCTATCACAAATAAAAGTGTTCATATTTTTTTTCAAACATATCACAAAAATTGGGATATTTTGGTCTTATTTTGTGATAACTTCACGCACAGAGTTGCACAGAGTTTCTTGAAAAATAAATCGTTAAAAGGCCACAAGTGGAAATCCAAGAAATTAAATTACGCAGTCTATCAGAATTAAACAATTGCGATCGATCCGAAATTCCAATTCCCCTCGAGATCAATAGCGTTCGCTTCGAACGGACCAGCTTCGCCCTCGACTTCGGTCGCGACCCAGTCGAACCGTCCGAGACTAGTGTCAGAACCTTGCTTTTCTGCAACGAGAGCCAAAAGATCTTCCAGCGGACCCGGTTGTATCGATAACGGAACGTCGTTTTCCCCACCCTCACCCACGTTTGTTGGCGATTGCTTGGAGTCTGTCTTAATTTTGTACGCAATTTTGTCGCACGACGTACCTCGAACACGAGAAGTGTCCGACGCGAAGCTCGCGAAAAAGGAAAAAAAGAGGGAGAAGAAAATAGGGTCGATCACACGTTATCGGACGTGTTCTCTGTCTGGAGACGCCTCTTGCTCTCGGCGTGATCAAAGTAACCCACCGGCGACTATCGCGGCGTAAAAGGGTTGGAGAGATTTAGCACACGGACGAGTCTTCGCCCTCACTCTTGTCGTTCTTCGGATTTACGGCGGGAAGATACACCCCTGGCTACGTGGTGGCGCGTTTCACGCGTCGGCAACTTCCACGACAGGGATACCACGACAACGGAAATCGCGGTTAACGAGTTCCCTTTGTGATGATTCGTTGGTCCACCGCTCGGCCCTCGGAATCTGCGATCGATTCTGGCCTCGACTATCCCCGGCTACGCGTCTTGTTATTACTTGTTTGGAAACAGATGCCATTCTCGGCTGATTTATTGCCCTATTAAATACCGTTACGTCGGTTTTACGTCATGGTTATATTCGTACGATGTTTATTGAATAGTAAGTTTAGGACCGAAAGAGATTGTGTACGAAACATTGTGGAGTATACAGCGTATTATGAAATATCGTACGTTCGAATTAAGATACGATTTGAAACGAATTCATCTGCGCACACAATAGAGTTCCTTGCGAGTAATTAACTTATGGTTTAGGCTTTATTTCCCTTTATTATTCAACAATTTCACGAGCTACAGAAATTTAACGACAATGTTTCGCAAACAGCTGCTACAAAATCGTTGCGCGATTCAAGTTTCTAATCCTGAAGTTTTAATAACGTCAAGCATAATTACGAAAAACCTTGTTATGTGTTATTCAACATTAGTTTTTTTTTATTATGCACGCGTTTGCGGCCGCGTTTTATAAGTGTTCGAAACCTCGCAGAACGTATGAATTTCAACATGGAATTCTTGCATTAAATGTAGCGCATATCCATTGAAATTAAATCGTTTAATCAATCTCTAATCAATCGCGATTCGTTTCGTTTGCACGCGTACTGTATAGAATTACCAGTTTGAAATCCGAAATTTCTATTAATCGCCAGGCGGGAATTACATTATCGCGCGCGTGTATTCTGGAGGCTTGTTAAATATTTGCGAGTTTCGAAAATCGCCGGGGGAAATAAGATAATAAATTGACGTTATCGACAGAAGATAATCCGATGTCAGCGGTGACAATGCTTTTACAATGCGGGCGGGAATATTTTAATATAATTCCCCTTCGGCCAGCGTTTGAATTTCGTCGGGGCCAGATTCGATTTCATCGTTACATATCCAGTTACGGTTGCTCCGTTTCCGTAATTTCGCTCGATCGCCGTTTTATTACGGCGATCGTCTGTTTCACCCTTTCGGCCGCGCGAACGTGTCCCACGTATCGGTGGCGGCGTACGTCGTATGTACATATCGATTCTTACGCAGAGTACGCAGTTGATCGAATGAAAGCTCTCGTATTCCCCGGCAACGTATTTCGCTCGCGTCGTTGACCGTAATTTTCGTCAGTGGGGATATTTACCAGCCATGCTCGCCGATAATAAGTCCCGAGCGGTTTAGTGGTTCGAGAAAGATCAACGATCTGTTGGTCAGAGCCAACAACACTGCGTTCGATCGACAATGAGGGAGGGAGAAAAAAGATAGAGGTGGGGGGAGAGAAACGCGGAGTAGAGGGATGAAAGCGAATTAGCGGAGATAATGCGAAAGTTAAAAGGCTTCCTTCTCTCGTTCTCGACAGAAATCGAGGAACCGCTCGCGGGAGTTCGACCTTTCGATCGATACGTTACTAGAGAATGGAACTTGGGAGACATTTAGCCCCGACAGCTTGTCTGGAGATCCTATCTTCAGGGTAAGGACACCGCTGGCACGTTAAGAAAAAGTTAAAAAGAAAACAACAACAACTAAACACGCCGTCTCGTGGCACGGGAGAGAATAAAATAATTTCTGCGTTAAAAAAAAAAAAAAAAAGAAAACGTGGAATTGGTCTCGGGTAGTTTACGCGAGCTCTTGTGCATTGATTTATGACCCGCTTTTACGTATATATATATATATACATCATACATATACTACATGTATGCATATCGATTATAACTGTTCGTTCCAAGTATGATGCCGCATTTTCATGCAACCCCGCTCTATGCCCGTTTTTACTTTTTCTTTTCTTTATATATAAATAGGAGACGCCATGCATTCCGTCTACTTACTCGATCGATCGTCTTTTGTCCTTTTTGCCCGATGCAACCCTTCTCTTTGTACGCACGCGACTCCGAGCGAAACTTGAAACACAGAACCGAAAGATACTGAAGTGGTTTGTGTACGGGGGCGGGATATGTGGGGACGGGGGTAGAGGAAATGGCGAGAGGCAGGGGGAGGAAAGGTTGGTTTTCAATGAACGCGAACCACTGCTGCTGCTGCTGCTACTTTACACGCTGAACCCCGGCTAATTGAGGCTCATTCGTAGCTGTCCGGGGATTTGGGTCGAGAGTGGAATTTATCTCCCCCGAGTTATTAAGTATCAAGTGCCTGCTTGCTTCTTAATTGCATTCAGAGTTCAATGCTCCCTTTTTCTCGTGGGGGAGGGGGGCCGAAAGAATTCGATATACCATCGGTATTTCTAATGCGTTCGATGGGAAACCCGAGGACTTAATTATCGCTCGAGTGCCTTTTAGCCGGACGGTTGTTCCAGGTGTAAAACTTCGGCCCGTGTTTCTTTCGCGAATAAATTGCTTGTCTCGCTACCCATGATACACGTTTTTATCGCGATGTTAATTACGCGACACTTCAAATACCGACGTGTGTCTGCCGCAAAGAGCCAACTTACCTCTGTTAATTCGAATTGTAAGTTGCTTGGAGACGGTGTTTGACCGTGTCACCAATGAATCGATTCGCTCAGAGTCGCGTCACGCGTGATCTCTTGCCGCCTTTCTCCACGATCCCTGTATGTGTATGCGTCCATCTCGAATTCTCTTGGCCGCGTCTTGCCCGTTTTGCTCGTTTCTTTGTATATTATACGTAAACGGTATGTAAATGTGTCATGTTGTCGAATGTTTGCATCTGTCTTGTACGGGACTGTCGCCTGATCGTTTGTTTTTTTCCCCTCGTTTCTTTTCTCTTCGTCGTAATTAATAAATTAATCGGGACAGGCCGTTAAATGCGAAAGCATGCCGCGGAAATGGAAAAGAATGGAATGAAAGGGTATGCCCGTGGCAGGCCAGTTCTCTTTCCCACGTATTGAACAGCGTTATCTCCGAAAGAATGAAAATTGCTTTGGGTCATTCCAGTTGTATTAATTACCGGGCGACTATGCAGAACAGCTCGAGTTTCTTTGAATTTCATCGTTCCTTAACCTGTTAATTGATAGGTTTAGATTCTGTTACACAAGTTTCTGATCAAAGCGACACTCAAGTTGGCAGATTGATACGTTCACTGTCCAGGCCTTCAGCGTTTTACAATTTCCGATAAATAAACACTATTCTTCAAGTCGTGTTATTTAAAATTCGTTCAACACTGACGATCCGTATCACGGGACAGTGAACGAAAAATACGTAGAATAAAAACAAGAACCATCATTCTTCGTGGTATTCGACGTTTAGATCATCGGAACGCGTTATCGTTTCACGGACGTCCACCTCGCGAAAAAAGAAATTCGTCCCAAATTCTCAAGCAAATAACGCCTCTAGCTTGCTCTGTATAATGGAGAGGGAAAAAAGCCATTCTGCTTAGCGAACGAACGTAAAAAAATTTCTTTAATGAAATCGCCGTCAAAGGGCGATCCGCGGCGGATCAGCGCTGAAAAATCGTGGGGTCAGAGAACCGGCAGCCGATAATGAGTTCTGGCACACGGGGGAAATATGCTCGTTCGCGGAGGAAAGGCGGAACGCCGGCATAAAGACCGGCGACGATACACTTTCCCGCGCGGTTCCGCGTGCATCAGCTCGAAACATCGCGTTCGACATACCGCGGCCGCCTGTGTTTTAATACGCTTTAATGCAGATCGATATTTGGTAGCCCGCGGGGGAGGGCGGCGGTGGTTCCCGACGTCTCGTCTCTTCCGCCCCCTCCCCCTACCCTCTTTCTTTCTTTTTTCACCTTTCTCTCTTTCTCTCTCCTTCTCTCTTCTCTTTTTATTCATTTCGCGTACCGCATGATGTCGACTGTGCGAATGCTACGCTTCGAGGTCACGAGCGCAATGTTTCACGATGGATCCACCCAGGGAGCGAGACTGAGCGAAAGAAAAAAACGAGAGAATAAGAGTATGAGAGAGAGAGAGAGAGAGAGAGAGAGAAAGGAGAGTGAATTGAAAAATTTTAGAGCGTGGACGAAATGGTTTAGAATGAATGAGAGTCGTTTCCTTATTCTTTGATTTCTTTCTCTGTTTCTCGTACTAGTACCTGCGTGCGTTACATAGATTTCATTCGTCGGCAAATGTAGACGCGTTTCGCTTTTTTATGTTCTTTTTTTTTTTCTTTCCGAACCTTTTTTATACTCGAAATTTACACCCTGTGTGTGTGTGTGTGTGTGTGTGTATGTGTGTGTGCATATCTGTCGCGAAAACGGAGACGCGTAACTACACACACACACACACACACACACACACACACACACACACACACACACACAGGGTATAACGAGACTTTCACGGATAATTTGCGGTTTCGCATTTGTCAATTAGCAGCTTGATACTTGCGAATCGTTTTCGGATTCCTTTTCTCTTTCTTTCACATACAGCCGATACTAATGTTCTATCTTTTTGTGTCGTATACAGCTATATTAGCATAGAGAATGAGAAAACGGAAGGAACGTGCGTTTGAGAAGATTGGTATTCATTTGCCCCTTTGTGTTCCTGTACGATAGGTACTCGCGAACGATAAAGACATCGGCGACAATGGAAAGATCCAGTACAGCATCAAGGGTGGCCGCGGCAAGGGCAAGTTCAAAATCCACCCTAACACGGGGATGGTGTACTCTCAGCGTGGTTTCGAGGCTGGACAGGAATACGAGATGATGGTAAGTGAAACGATCGAGAAAATCGCTCGTGATTTTCCATAAATCGTCGCGCCACGTTGTTTCCATCCAAGTGTAATTCGGTTTGCCGTTCCCAAAACTCGAGTGCAACTCAGAACGCTGTTCCAAAGGGACGATGTGGCTCGCGTAGAATCGCTAAACAACCAGCTGCTCCAAGAATTACACGGGAACGTTGACTCTGTGATGTGGAACGCGTTCCGTCACAAAGGATCCCGCGTATATTACGAACCGAGCATCCGGCAAAATCCAACACGGACACGTTTCAGAAGTCACAATTCATGGTCGATCGAGAAAGCGGCGTTCCCCTTAATACAATTTAAGTTGCTGTTTCACTTGGTCTCCTGTACGCCTCTCTGTTTGCCAGATAAGGGCCGCCGACAGCGGGGAACCGCAGCGGAGCCATCAAACACGAGTGTCCGTGCAAGTTGTCGAGGTACCGAAGGAATCCGAGAACCCGCCGGTCTTCAAGACCAACAATCAAAGCGTCGAGGTTACGGAAAGCGACGAGGTGGGCTTCCTCGTAGCTTTGGTCCAGGCCACGGACAAGGACGGCGATTCCCTGTGGTATGATATTATCGGTGAGTCTTTGCTACGTTATCCTTGGGAGATGTGGGTTCTGCCACTTTCTGAAAAAAAAAAAAAAACGTACAATTGTTGCTTTTCTTCCAAATTTTTGTTACTTGGAGCAAATTTAGGCAACGCCCGCGACAGTTCGAAGTTATTTATTTTCATTTTTGTTAAATGACATTGCAATTAGTCGGTTTCACACACGTATTCGGATTAAACCATGGGTGAAACTAACTTTGAAAAATAACAAGATATATAAAAGATATAACGAATGAGAAAATTAATCGGTACATTTTTCTTTTTCAATTTTCCATGTAGACTGTAGTTAAAACCAATGGTTGCAGTTTGCATATTTAATATAATCATACACTTCTCGAAATAGTTTCTTGCGCATTTTTTAAGCAATTAACACCCTATTTAGGCTTCCCATCACTTTTTCTTTCACATAAATTGTAGGCATCTTTTGTTAACTTGTAATAACGTTATCGTATACATTTATTTGACACGGCCGAACTGTTTCGAATCAATGTGATCACGAAAACGACTGACATAAAGTAAAAATGAACAAATGCATACTGTCGAGGTTATATTGCAGTCATGTATCCGCCAATATTGAAATGGTGTAAGTAAACTTACTTGTTCTTGCAACACGAGCAAAAAATCTTCAGATTTGTTAAAAATTTGAAACGTAATTTATATAACCTACGCTTTCGTATATTTTCGTGATAATTATCAATGCGAGATCTACAACGAAATGATTGTCAACGAAACACGGAACACCCAATTCAATTTTAAAATATTAGCATTCGAGCCGATCTCAACGAAATTTATCGACGCTGAATGATTATTTTGAACGTTGCATCCATTAACGCTAACAGAGTTAAAAGTTCGTCGATCACGATATCTTGTTGCTGATTGGCGAAATACCGCGTGTTTTCGTTGAGATACATTCGAGTGGCTGGAGTAACTGGGGCTCGTATAACGTTCTCAAAGTTCGAAGGATCGAAGTTGGAAAGTTTCGCAGCTGGGTCCCAGTTGGCCCACAGTTGAACTTCGTGCCGCCAAATGGCCGGACCAGTTCGAGACGCATTTACGCCACGATTATCAAAATCGTGAATGTTATTTAGAGATCTCCGCTGGGATCTCGAGATAAATCGAAACGACGAAATTCAATCTACCCATTTTCTTTTGTTACATCCTGTCGTGGCAATCCGGAATGTTTTGTAACGTTTCTTCGTCTAAAGAACGAAAGCGAAAACGACGATTCGCGAGGACAACTAGTTCCGTCTGCTTGCAGACGGTGACAAACGAGACGAGTTTTTCATCGGCCGTGACAACGGGAACGTGCTTCTGGCGAAGAGGCTCGATTGGGAGACGCAGAACTTTTACAACCTGACGATCCGCGTCACGGACAGCGTGCTAACGGCCATGACGCAACTATTGGTCACGGTGATCGACATCAACGACCACCGGCCGGAATTCACCGAGAGCATTTATCACGTGGACATCTCGGAGAACGTTGAGAAAGGCGAGAAGATACTGCAGCTGCACGCGACCGACGAGGACGAGGACAAGAAGGTGTTCTACAGCCTTCACGCCGCCCAGAATCAGGCTTCCTTGGAGATATTCCACGTGGACTCGGTGACGGGGGCGGTCACGCTGAACGAGGTACTCGATCGTGAGACCATCGAGGAACACGTGCTCACCGTGATGGTGAAGGACCAGGGAACGCCGGCGAAACGAAATTACGCGAGAGTGATAGTGACGGTGCACGATCACAACGACCACGCGCCGGAGTTCATCAGCGAGATCATCCAGGGAAAGGTGTACGAAACGTCACCGATTGGCGCCGCGGTGGTGCAGGTCTACGCCATAGACAGGGACAGAGGCGAGAACGCGAAAATAACGTACTCGATCACGTCTGGTAACGTGGGTAACATGTTCGTGATAGATCCGGATCTAGGTGTGATACGCGTGGCTCGAGAATTGGATCTCAGCGTCTCCTCGGAGTACATACTGCTGGTGAAGGCGACGGATCACGGTTCCCCGGCTTTGTCCAACACCGTGCCTGTACACGTGATGGTCACCATGGCCGACAACGCACCGCCCAGATTCATTCAGAAGGAATTGTCCGCCGAGATCTACGAGAACCAGCAGCTAGGTACGTACGTGAAACACGTGGAAGCCAGGAGCACGTCCTCGTTGCAGTTCGAGATCGTGCAGGGTAACAAGGACGATACGTTCTTCATGAATCCCAGTACGGGCATCATAGTGATCAAAAACGAGCTGGATTACGAGAAGACCAAGTTTTACAATCTGACGGTAGCGGCGACCAACATGGCCAGCGCGAAGGCGCGCTGCAACGTGATCGTTCACGTTCTGGATCGAAACGACAACGCGCCGAGGTTCCTGCAGGCAACGTACAGCGGAGAGATAAGCGAAGGTGCTAGCATAGGCTCGTTGGTACTGACCAACAGCAGCACCCCGTTGGTCATAAAGGCGGAGGACGCCGACTCCGAGTTGAACGCCCTCTTGAACTACGACATCGTCGAGGATTTGCCGCGGAAATACTTCCACATAGACTCGAGCACAGGCGCCATCAGGACCGTGATGGTACTCGATCACGAGAGCATTCCCAAGTTTACATTCCACGTGAAGGTTTCCGATCTCGGGAAACCGAAACTGTCTTCCGAGACCACCGCCAAGGTTATGATCGTAGTGACCGATGTCAACGACTGTCCGCCCAAGTTCCTCGAAAACGACTACAACGCCACTGTACTGCTGCCCACGTACAAGAACGTCGCGGTGATACGAGTGAGCGCCGCAGATCCGGACAGTTCCGAGGGAGTCCCGCTCAGGTACGTGTTAAAGTCATTAGAATCTACGTGCTTTTCTTTAATTTTAATTTCAACCGCTTGCGCTGGCAACTGATTCGCGGACCAATTTCTTTTTCTTTTGAACTGGTCGTCTGTGACTGTCGCTGGACAGAAATTATTATAGAGAAGTAATAAATCGATTGTTTGTTTCGCCTGGGTTATACTTGAATATACTTGAAACTGAGGGAAATGTTGCAATTTCGGGACAAAGAATTCTCGACGTGCCACGCAAGAGATTGAGATCAAGAGATTGAGTCGTACATTTATGTGGACGCTGCTGTGACTTTGTTAACATTTATTTGCTATCGTAATTGTCGCGATTTACGATCGTTTTCGATGCTCAGAAAGAAAATTACCACGTTCACCGACGCGTTCACCGTCGGCAAAGGAACCAATCTTCCTTTACTTTTCTTTCCGTCGATCGGAAGGTTTAACGATCCTTTGCGCCCTTGTTTCCTTCGTTGGAACGTCGTATCATCTTCTCAACGTTCTGTTTCCTTCTGTTCCGGCTCAGGTACGACATCATCGACGGGAACAAAGCGCACACGTTCGACATAGACCCTCAGACCGGCGTGATCACGGTTTATAACCCGGAACGTATGAAGAGAAGCTATCTGCTGAGGGTCCGTGTCTCCGATGGAAAGTACTCGAACGTCTGCCAGGTGAACGTGATGGTGGAGAAGTCGGAGAACTCCGGGCTGATGTTCCAGAAGGACGTATACGAGGGAACGATCCCGGAGAACTCGACGAGGATCACGACGGTCGCCGTTGTGAACGTTTTGGGCAGCGCGCTCAACGAGCATATTGTCTTCAGCATACTGAACCCCACCGACATGTTCGTAATTGGGCCGACATCCGGCGCGATCCGCACCACCGGGATTAGATTCGATCGGGAGGTTTGCGAGCGTTACGAACTGATAGTGGAAGCGAAGAGTCACACGCCGAGTAAGGAGAAGCCAAGGGTGGCGCACGTGATCGTGAACGTCACCGTATTGGACATCAACGACAACTGTCCAATGTTTGTTAACTTGCCCTATTACGCCGTCGTGTCTGTGGATGCGCAGAAAGGCGACGTTATCACCAAGGCAAGTAGATTGCAATTGTTCTCGGTTGCTGTACAATCTAGAACGCTGGATGTTGCGTATAGGAAAATTGCTCGATTAGCTTAATAGAATCTTACTGGCTTCTGGTTTCTGCCATCCCTCTCGCAACACAGATTCAGTATCGTTGTATTAAGGGGGCAGGACAGGTTAACGGGTCTAAAAATTACGAACACTTTGGAGAGCTAGTAAAACAAAAGTACATGTTTGATATTGACACGAGCTTTCGCGGTTTATTTTAACATATTACGAACTATAAAAAGCAACATTGAAAAAGAAGAAAAGAGGGCTCTTATTTAACTTTTTTTTACATTGCCCATCACTGTGCATGATTCCAACCAAACAGGATTGGCTGCAACAAAAAGGCAAAAAAAAAGTTCGAAAGTAAACGATATTTTCTAGAGACTAACGATCCAACATTTTCATTTCTGTGAAAATTATGAAAATGGCAGATATTTGTTTTTGATGTGTCGAATTTAAAAAATTTCTACGTTTTTTTCTTTATGTTTTTCGAAATTGTTAAAAATTAAAAAATGTTCGATCGTCAATCCATAGAAAATGTTACACTAAAGATACGCACCAAGTTTCACAGTAATCGATTGGTTAGATTCCGAGATATATTGCACACAGTTTTTAAATACCTAGTTTCGAGAAATACGCGTTTAAAATTTCAGAACGTCATTTTTCATACGTGTTCTTTTCTTGCTTTTTTTACTCATATATCGCGGCTCACAGTTCTTACAATTCACGACTAAATTAACTCCAAGCCCTCTAATATTCGACTCGCCAAAAGCAATATTCACACGATTTACACTTTACAACACTGCTTAAAGTTGTAAACAGTGATGCAAATTCAATTATTCTGTATCCACGGATTTATTACTATACCCCAAAATAAGTCGTTTGAAAGGCTAGGACCTGTAGACTTTAAACTACTATTTAGAACAAACGAGAAAAAAAGAAATCGATTTCTTGAAAATTTCAAACTGTCCTGACCCCTTAATTTTCACTCGAGAAGCTTCGATTTGAAAATTATTCCAAATTTCTGTTAAACCGCGACGTCTCACGTGCAAGTCTCCGATTGGCTTCGCAGGTACACGCGGTGGACATGGACAGCGGCGACAACGGCGAAGTGAGGTACGAATTGAAAAAAGGTCACGGGGAACTGTTCAAGGTGTGCCGGAAAACGGGCGAGATATCCCTGAAGCAGAACCTGGAGGGTCACAATCGCGAGTATCAGTTAACTATTGCCGCGTATGACGGAGGTAAACTGGCTATTTCGCAGGATATCTACATTTTAATCGGCGTTTAAACAACTTTCGACGAGGCTTGAAACTTTATTCCAGGCATAACACCGTGCTCGATCGAGGTGCCAGTGAACGTGAAGGTGATAGATCGGTCGATGCCAGTGTTTGACAAGCAATTTTATACGGACAGCGTGTTGGAAAGTATCGAGATACATTCGCCCCTAGCTTTGTCTATTCAAGCTGAGTCACCGTTGAATCGCAAGCTCATATACAGTATAACGAAAGGCAACGATTTCGAGGAATTCGCTCTGGATTTCAACACAGGTGAGCGAGCGTTCGTCGGTCGCACGGACGAAACAGTTTTTCAAAAAAACGCCCGTTGGATGAACGATGAAGCGAAGATTGAATTAAACGCGTAGCGCTCGGGCACGGAACGATGAAGTTGCAACTCGGACAATGTAGCTTTCAACAACACACACACACACACATACACACACACACGCGCGCGCGATAAGATTCAAAAAAACTGCCACGTTTTCGGTCCCGTCGATTTTTCTCTTTCACGTGGTATATATTTTTATTTCTTGCGTCATCGTTCCATGCGAGACACGATACGGTCGAACGATAGTAGTGTATATGTGTATGTATACATGTATTTTTTTCTTCTTTTTTCGTTCTGTACTTTTCTCTTTCTCTCTCTCTCTCTCTCTGTCTCTTTCTTGTTACTTTTTTTTTCTTTTTTTTTTTTTCTTCGGTACGACGAAAATTTTTCTAATGGCATCTCACGACACAGCGGCGAACGTGTGTTACATTCGAAATTGCAAACGCGCGCGCGAGATCGGAGAACGTCGCGTCCTAAATCCAGTCCCGTACAAAACGTCTCCCGAGGATTCTCATTCCAACTCTGCTGTGGGGCTCATAACTTTCGTACCTATTCATTACCGAAAATATTCGCTTCGTGCTCAGCGAGACGAGTCACGAATTCCCGTCGACATGTTTGCCACGTGATAATCGAACGCAACGAATGAGACACAACTTTTCGAAACGCGTATTATTTCGTCCGTTTGTCAATGTTACGACAGCGTGTACACGAGGCGTGACAAACAAATTTATGCACTTACAAATATACAGCGACGGTAATGAAAGGGTTAAATATAAATGATTATCTCGATAATCCCGTACGCAAACAACCGCGCTTTCTATTTTAACGAATGACGCGCTGTACATGGTATTCGGTGACTAAATTCTAATCAAGTTACGGTGTAGTGGTGAGACAGTAGTAAATTGGGGCTGTTGGAATGTATCGCACGTAACACAAGCTGCAGTTATAATCGTTACTATTAATTCACTCGTGTATAATTAATCGCAGACAATTATATATTACTTTGTGTCGATTCTCTTCGACGTTGAGATATAGTATTTACGTTCGTCATTACTTTTTTTTTACTCGTAGTAATTATTTCTCTCTCTCTCTCTCTCTCTCTCTGTTTTTTAAATTAATTCTCCACTCTGTACCCGTCTCTCTCCTATAATATATTCTCTACGAATGCTTATTTGATTAAACTAGACATTAAAGTATTGTTGTTATCTCCCTGTTTCGCAGCCCCCGACAGTAACAATGGTCCTTGTGAGTATAAAGAAATACCAGTTCTATCGGTCTGCTCTCTCTTGCACTATACCACGCGCTGCCGCACTGCTCTCTCTCTCTCTCTCTCTCTCTCTCACACACACACTCTCATCTTTCTACGATTTTCATGCACGACTTGAACAGTAACAATGAGTTTCCTTTGGTCGCCGCCAGTTTTTCGCGTTGATCTTCCAACGATAAATCTCCACACCCTGTCGCTATCCCCTGAGTTAATACCAACCCCAACGACCGGTGCACCACGTCGCGGAGTAAGTTAGAATAACGACGAACACCGATCGGGATTTCACGCCGAGTATCGATCGTAATTTAAGCGGATGCTCTGTTGATATACAAAGTTCCAGCATAGAGATTTAATCGTAAATAATATTCGACCGTACATCTCTATACATTTTGCCACGCATCAATTGACCAAACGTCAAACGACGACGATTCTCGGACACGCTTCGACAGTTTCGAAGTAGTAATTTTCAAGAATAACACTTTCAAACAGAATTCTTACGGTATCTCGTACGATGAAAATGTCAAAGATGAACTCTCGGCGAACTCTCGAAGAAACGGTTACGCTCCGGTGCGCGAGGAGGGGGATAGGAGGGGGTGAAGTGTCAAGAACTGGAAACGCCGGAAACTCCGACTACCAACTCGAACACGCCCGGGACCCGTATCATCGGGTGCCTGAGATTTCCGCTTGCCGCATACAGCTTTCTACAGATTGCACGTCTCTCTCGCACGTAATATCCGGCGTGGCTCGCAACCTCTAACCGCTTGCCGATCGATGCACGATGTTTCGAAAACTGAGAAAAGAAAGGAGAGTCGTTCGGTAACGATTTAAGGGGGCAGGACAGTTTGACGGGTCTAAAAATTACGAAAACTTTGGAGGGCTGGTGAAACAAAAGTATATATTTGATTGACATGAGCTTTAGTGGTTCATTTTAACACAACGTTAAAAAAGAGGGCTCTTAACTTTTTAACGACATCACTTTTACACAACTTTCTTTTTACATTGCCTATCGGTGTGCATGATTCCAGCCAAATACAAAACAGGATTAGCTGTAACGAAAAGGCAAAAAGAGTTCGAAAGTAAACAATATTCTCTAGGGATTGACGACACAACATTTTCATTTTTGTGAAAATTATGGAAACAGCAGCCATTTGTTTTTGATGTATCGAATTTATGCCTAAAATTTCTTTTGTTTATATTTTCCGAAATTGTTAAAAATTAAAAAATATCAGGGAGCGTCAATCCCTAATAAATGTTACACTATAAGACACTAAATGTTACACAACATTTTCATTTTTGTGAAAATTATGGAAACAGCAGCCATTTGTTTTTGATGTATCGAATTTGTGCCAAAAGTTTCCACGTGCTTTTGTTTTTCGCAATTGTTAAAAATTAAAAAATGTTCGATCGTCAATCCATAGTAAATGTTACACTGAAGATACGCATCATGTTTCACAGTAATCGGTTGGTTAGATTCCGAGATATCTTGCACACCGTTTTTGAAAACCTAGTTTAAAGTTTCAGAACGTCATTTTTCATACGTATCCTTTACTTACCTTTTTTACTCATATATCACATGGCTCACAGTTCTTACTAAATTCACGACTAAATCGAATCCAAGTTTTCTAATATTCGATTCACCAAGAGTAATATTTGAATCACCCTTTATAATACTGCTTAAAGTTGCAAACAATGATACAAATTCAATTATTCTGTATCCGTAGCGGATTTATTATTATACCCCAAAA
Organism: Tetragonisca angustula; assembly: GCA_036937485.2. Taxonomy (NCBI): domain Eukaryota; kingdom Metazoa; phylum Arthropoda; class Insecta; order Hymenoptera; family Apidae; genus Tetragonisca; species Tetragonisca angustula. Next base: position 98,786 of record JAWNGG020000310.1, read on the forward strand.
TAAGTCGTTTTATTGACTAGGACCGTTTCTATCTTATTTCTAAGACTTCAAACTACCATTTAAAACAAAGAAGAAAAAAAAAGAAATCGATTTGTTGAAAATTTCAAACTGTCCTGACTCCTTTAACGGCATGCTAATCCTCCTTTTTGCCGTGTTGTGGATGCTTTTAACCGTGCACCTTTGCTCTCACTTTTACGTCGTTTTCAACACCACCGGTCCCATTATCTCATGGACAGAAGCAACGAAGTTGCGCGAAGGAACGGGTTTGGAGCGCAGTTGTTGCTTTTAAACGCGATGCGACCCGGTGGTCACACCGAGGCCGCAATATTCGAGATGTATCTCGAAACCTCGTCTCAACACATCCTTATCGTTGGGCACACAATTATTTTTTTTTCACTTCTTCTCTTCTCTCTGTCTTCCTTTCCCTCTCACCTCTCCTCTTGATTCTTACTGGCTTTCACCTCTGTTCTTCGCATGGCGTGCCTGCACCTTACGTCGCGTGCGAAATCGGGAAAGATACCGTGCTTGTACCTTAAACGAGCTACAATGCGTAGAAACGGCGAGAAAGGGAACAAGTCAGCTCGTTTGTAACAGGTTGACTACGTGACACCGTTCGCTTGCTCGCTTACTTCTCGAGATCGATCTCGGAATACGGAACAGCCCGTAGCGAATCTTTCAGTAAATTTCGTCGAGTGCTTTTGATAGAAAGGAACAAAAAAAAAAAAAAAAAAAGAGAAAAAAATTGGCTAAAGTGAAAAACACTCGCGGAGGATTTATTTATTTTAACTTTGAAAAAAGTTAAGCTCGTCTCACGTACGATCGAATTATCCGGCACCAAGTTTCTACATTTTTTTTTTTTTTTTTTTTCAATCAGTGAAGCCAATATACCGTCGTCTTCGTCGTGGAACTTGTAAAGATCTCGAGAGGTAGTCGCGCGACATTGTCCCAAGAGTCCAGAGTTGATGACATTCCAAGGGCTCGGTGAAGTTGCACGAAAGAAGACTCGAGAGCGTCCGTGTGAATCGAGTCAGCCCGTTAAGTTGCACAACGCGCGCCGTCATGTTCGAAGATACGGACATTCTGGTAGCATCGAATTCAGGCGAATTCACTCACCGGTATCCGAGCGTCTTGTACAAACGTGTGTTCACCACGTGACTCGCATTCGCCGGTAGCCTTCCTCCTCTTGATGTCCGCGAAACCGAGCAAACCTCCTTGAATTACCCGCGGTGTCATCGTCGTTGATACGTAACGACACCTCTGTACATTGTACTGTGCATAAGTTCTGCATCAGGTGCAAGCACTGCATCGAGCTGCTCCCTTTAAAGAAACGTCGCGCAAAGTACACACGCGTAAGCACACGCGAAAGAAAGAACCCCGACAGTCGGCACCACGATCACGAAAATGGAGAATGTTTCTCGGCTTTGTGGACGCTACGCTGCGCTGCATAGATCGCTTTTGGGTCTACAATCTTCTCTTCGATAAATCAGGTGTTATCTACGTGGTGGACGAGCTGGACTACGAGCAGAAGAAACAGTACGAGCTGACGGTTCGCGCGACGGACAGCGTATCAGGCGTTTACGCGGAGGTGCTCGTTAGCATTCTGGTGCTCGACGTGAACGATTGCCCGCCCGAATTCACTCAGGACTCGTACAACATCTCGGTGTCCGAGGCTGCGCCGTTCGGCACTTCCGTGTTGAGAGTCAGCTCCAGAGATAACGACACGGGTAAGCGGTTATTAAATTCAGGCATGCATATTAATGTTGGCTCGTGTGATCGTGAAGGGGAACGACATAGAGAGGAACAACGTAGAGACGTGACGAACGCTCTCGCCACTTTTATCTACGTGTAAAATCTCGAACGCCGCGTTGAACCGCACGGTATTTGCACGTTGCGCGAGTTCTTTTTTTTTTTTTTACCTTTCCGCTGGATGGAAATTTCTTACGGCAATTCGATGATTCTGATCGGTGTTTAATTTTAATGAATTAACAGCCTTACGGTCGGATTTTGTAGAATAATTTACTCGCCTCGCTAACATTTTACACGAGAGATTAAACCGTGCGTGGAAAGTAGTTGCAAAATACGTATCGAAAGTTCAAAGACCTGGTTCAATTCGCGGTGATCCTTTCGTCTCTGTCTCTGTGCAACGCGTCTCATAAATAACGCGAGGCAGCCTTGCTGGAGCAAGATTAATATTATTGTAATTATTGTGAAGGATGCTCTTAGCGGGCACCGCGGCTGAATTATCGCGATGAAATATACCCCCGGGTTGTTACATGATTGCACGAGAATGGACCGAGAAAAGGATACGGAGGAAAGGATAAATACAAGCTGACGTTTTTCGTCCGGCGAAATTTTGTCTGGTGATTTATTCAGAAATTCGTTCACGGTGACTTAGAACCGGTGTTAAACTAACGAACCGAACGTTAAACTCGTCGAACGCCGGATCTGTTTCGTCATTTATTATGACTGCAGTTAATTAATTGGGGTTCTTGAAAATAATCTCTGTAGGAAATTTTTCTCGTTCGGCGAGTGATACAGCTGTTGTAGGAAACGTTAATTAAGGTTGATCCTGGTGTAACAAATAATTTTCCCCGCGTCGTTGGCATATTTCGATACTTGTCGAATTAAATTTTCATTAACTTACGCGCGCATTGATCCGTCTCGTGTAATTACGCAGAGATGAATAATAATTCTTAATTTCGAAAAATTAGAACGCTGGTGTTTGTCCCAGGGGCTTAACAAATCGATACGAGAACGAGAACGAGAACACATACGTATTGTACGTCGTATCGTTCCCTTGCGACGAAAGCGATACAAAGTGAAAACATGATTTTCCAATTGTCACTGTAAAAAAATGTTACAGAGAAGGAGACAGCTCTTCGTCAATTACGAAAGTCTCCTTAATTGGTCGATAAAAAGGAATTATATTGCTCGTATTGCTCCGAATATAAAGTAATATTTAATTTCGTTCAGAACCAGATTTTCGCTTCCCCTCCCAAGAGGAGCATGCTTTTCCCGAGTTTTCTGTCAGTTTCGTCGCTAGGGAGCGATACGTCTCCCACGCGTTACCCTACTACCTTACTGTAACCACCTTTTTCCCTGTTAACAGACATAAACCAGCAGGTACGCTACGCGATTCAGAACGACACGGAGAGCAGCACGGACCTGTTCCACATCGATCCGGAGGAGGGTGTGATCTTCCTGAAGAGATCTCTGGACCACGAGGCTCACGAGTCGCATCACTTCACGGTGATCGCGATCGATCGCGGGGTGCCGAGCCTTTCCAGCACGGCTCACGTTTGGGTGACAGTGATCGACATGAACGACAACCCGCCCAAGTTCGAGCAGCCATCGTACACCTGCTCGTTGTCGGAACACGCGGAACGAGGCCAGTTCGTGACGGTGGTGTCCGCCAGCGATCCAGACTACGTGGACGACAAGCTCACGTACACGATAGTCGGCGGTAACGAGCAACAAACGTACAACATCGACCAGTCCACCGGCATCATCTCGCTGATCAATATGCAGAACTTCGGCGAGAAGAAGCTCAGCATGCTGAACGTCTCCGTCACCGACAACGTGTACACGAGCTTCGCGCGAGTCAAGATCGAGATACTGCCGGCTAACAGGCACAATCCCAAGTTCCCGAATCCGGTGGTCGAGGTGACGGTGTTCGAGAATCAGCTGCCTGGCCGATTGGTCACGAGCGTGATTGCCACTGACGAGGATTTCGGCGAATACGGCGCGGTCATATACACGATCGCCTCGGACCTGATGAAAGAAATATTCGACATAAATAGGCTGACCGGCGAGATCGTAACTAGGAAGAAGTTGAACCGGGAGGAGCAGAAGCTGTACGAAATACCGGTGATGGCCACCGACGGGGGCGGCAGGTCGGGTTTCGTGATCGTGAGGGTGAGAGTCGGCGATGAGAACGACAATTCGCCCGTGTTCCTGCTCAGAGAGTATAAAGCCAGTATTCACGGGAATTTGACTGTTAACACGCCGTTCCTCAAGGTAAAAGCTGTGGACGCTGACGAGGATGACGCCGCGAGGATCGTTTATTCGATATACGAGCTGCAGACCTCGGAGGCGAAGGCGCTGTTCGGGATCAATGCTGACACCGGGGCGTTGTTCCTGCAGAAGAGTGCGATACCGTGGGGTAAGTTGCAACGATTTCGCGTAACAGGTAGTGGTGGATTATGTACCAAGTGCCAATCTATATTCTTACAAATATAATAAAATATTTGTACAAAATATAATTAACAGTTGAGATCAAAACGACCGATTTATAATTTTCCTAAAAAAGTACTTTTATCACGCATAATTAGCAGTCAATAATTCCTAGTTGAATTAACGAATATTACGACAAATTTCGCACGCACGACAATTGCGGATCGTTTTACTCGAGTTCCATGTAAAAGTCTACTTTGCTAACAGTCTTAGATTCGTCGGTAGATATCCTTGGTAAATATACGATCAATCTCTGTTTAATATTTTAGAGAACCAATTGTTCGAGCTGTTCATTCGCGCGGAAGACAAGGGTGGAGCGACGACTCATCACGCCGACGTGCCTCTTAACGTTTACATAATGGGGCCGCAAGATGTGCCGCCTCTCTTTGAACGAAAAGAGGACAAATTCTTCATATCCGAAGCGTCTCCCATTGGGACGCCGATAACGCGACTAAAAACCGTCACCAACACCACGGTCACGTACAGAATAGTTTCCGGTGACGAGGACTCTCCGCTCTTCACGATCGACGCTCATGGACAGATCACTTTGGTCAAGCCCCTGGATCGCGAGCTCAAGGATAATCATTTGATCGGAGTCCTCGCCGAGACGGACTCCAGTCCTCCGTTGACGGCCCTGGCCGAAATATCGCTGCAGGTGTTGGACGAGAACGATCACGCGCCGAAATTCGAAAGCAATCCGTATGGCATCAGCTTGGCGGAGAATATAGAGGAAGGGACGTCGATCTTGAAAATTATCGCTCACGACGAAGATCTCGGCAGCAACGGCGAGGTTCGTTACTCGTTTGGCTCGGATATCGGCGAACTGGCGAACGTCTTCACCGTGGACACGTACACCGGCTGGATATCGACGCTGGTTCTGCTTGACAAGGAAAAACAGCCAGAGTACAAGTTTCAAGTACGTTCGATTGAAACATTTTCACAATACGAACGATCTAGGTTTCTGTTATTTTTCAGTTGTAACGTGTCTTTTTCTTTTTTTCTTTTTTTTTTTTTTTTTTTTGCGAAATTAACCCTTTGCACTCGAGGCCTTTCTCGCTCGGGCTCGACCAGCAACTCGAGACAATTGGTGAATTTCGTACAGCTAACTTAAAATGACTTCACACACAAATTAATGTATAAAACTTTTAATATTTTGTGCATCCTTATACGTCAAAGAATGAAATTTGTTAAGCTTTAAGCTCTATATCGTTGCTTTGTATGATATTTTGTAAAAATGTTGGCATAACATGTAGCTTCCCATTCAATCGGACCTCATCAAAACTGCAGGTCCAAGTAGAAGCTCGTGTAAACCCTAATACCCCATTTGGTTGGTTTCTTTGGATTATAGTTATTAATGAAACTCGACCTTTGAATTTGATAGTGGACTCATCCACACAAATCTGTTCTCCCGGTATAAAATAATGCGAGAATTTTGAATTTATGTAATCAAGGAAGCAGCTTACTAACTGCAAACGGGTTCTTGGTTCTGTATTTTGTGACAAAGTTGTTTACAAATGAAGCATCCAAAACATCTGGTTAAATCTGTCTCTCGTGAATGTATCAGAATAAAAAGGAGTATAGCTAACGTTATTTCTCAAAAACTTTGAGAATATTATTCCTTATTGGCACGATTGTCAAGTTCGAAACACCGAAGACAAAGTCCGATCCGCGATCACGGACTAATTTGAGATAAGAGCCATTTCAAAGGGTCTCATCGTTCGACACTTTGTAAGACTATACAGAAAAATCTTAGAAATGCACTCGGTGAAGCGAAACCAAACCCAAATAAACATCGTCGCCGCTCAAGTCAAGTGGTGATGACCGAGAGTCACCTATCGAGTGCCAAGGGTTAAAAAACGACAAAACATTCAATGCGTTTAATTTAATTTTTGAAACGGTGCGCAGGTGGTCGCTACCGACAATGGGAATCCAAAGCACTTCGCGAGGACTTCGGTGCACGTGAAGCTGAAGGATTACAACGACAATCCCCCGGCGTTCGTGGACGATCGTTACGAGGCAGCGGTGAACGAAGACGCTCTGCCGGGGACGGTGGTGGTGAAATTGATCACCGTGGACAAAGATTCGGACGTAAACACGCCGATCGAGTTCTACATAACGTCCGGCGACTCGAGGTCTCAGTTTCAGATCAGATCAACCGGCGAGGTGTACGTGGCGAAGTCTCTGGACCGGGAAACGATCGATCGTTACGAGTTGGAGATAGTCGGCACCGATGGCAAATACGTCTTCAAGACGCGTGTAACGGTGCAGGTGCTCGACGTGAACGACAATCCACCGTACTGCCTGAGGTATCGTTATCGAGAGATCCTCTCCGAGGGGTCGCATCCTGGAACGTACGTGCTCACTGTCCTGGCCACTGATTACGACGACGAGCCAAACGCCAAGCTGCGTTTCTATCTGACCGGCGACAATAACGACAAATTCTCGTTGGACAAGGAGACTGGTGTGCTGAAGACGATCGGCCAGCTGGATCGGGAGACTCAGGCCAAGTACTCGCTCACGGCCCACGTGCAGGACAGAGACAAACCGTCGTGGGAATGCTCCTCTCAGCTAGAGATCCTAGTCTCAGATCTGAACGATAACGCACCGAAATTCACCATGCAGACGTACAGCGCCACGCTGCCGGAAGACGTGGAGGTTGGCACGTTGGTAACCAAGGTACACGCCACGGACGATGACATCGGCATTAATCGCAAGATCAGATACGAATTCATCGATTCTGCCGACGGCCATTTCCACGTCGCGGCGAACAGCGGCATCGTTACGCTCGGCAAGCCGCTCGACAGGGAAACGAAGGCCATGTACAACGTGACTATACAGGCGGTCGATCAGGGGACTCCTCAGTTGATGAGTATGACATCGTTGATCGTCAACGTGCAGGATATCAACGACAATCCGCCAGAGTTTGCGTCCAAGGTCTACTTCTCGAAGGTTCCTGAGATCTACGCGGTCGGCACGGAAGTGGCGCGAGTGCTTGCCACGTCGAAGGACACCGGTGTCAACGCCGACGTTTATTACTCGATCGTCGGCGGCAACGAGCACAAGAAGTTTCAAATAGACGCGCGTACCGGCGTGATTACCATCGCGGAGCAGCTGGACTTCGAACGCGCCAGGGATTATTTCCTGACCATCCAGGCCGTGGACGGAGGCATCCCGCCTTTGAGCAATCACGCCACCGTGAATATTACCGTGATCGATAGCAACGATAACGCGCCGATATTCAACGAGGTTTCCTACAGGGCATCTATACGCGAGGACGCGAAGATCGGAGAGAAAGTTACGCAGGTAAGCGAAGTTTTACGTGTGCGTCTATATACATAAACGACTGATTGAGTTGTTACGTAAATGATCTCGTAATCGGGACACGTATCGAATGAAAATGATTAATAGCAGGGGGGGGGGGAAAGTCTCGAATAGCTGAAACGTTCGTCTCGTTTCATCTACTCTACGCTAATTACGAGACGATTTCACGTTTATAACGAATGTATCAGGTATTCGCGAACGACTTGGACAGCGAGGAGAACGGGAACGTGTCTTATTACATCGAACGAGGTGACAGGCAGAAGCAATTCTCGATCGATCAGAAAACGGGGCAAATTACTGTCGCCGCGCCACTGGATCGCGAAGAAGTCAGTATAAATCATACGCGCCGTTCATTGCGTATCTTAATGCGGCTGCATGCCCATTTGCAATGCGATCTACAACGATATATTTCATGTTTCCAGATCGGTAATTACGTATTGGAGGTTCATGCACGGGACAACGGCATACCTATACTCTCGAGCTTCGTGATGGTAAACATCGAGGTTCTAGATGCAAATGACAACCCGCCGCTGTTCTCACTCTCGAATTATACCGCGGTGGTGCAAGAGGACAAGCCATTGGGCCACACCGTGTTACAATTCCTGGTCACAGACGCCGATATAGAGCCGAACGCCGCGCCGTACACCTTCGACTTCCGGTCTGGCAACGAGGGCGACGCTTTCAGATTGGAACAGGACGGCACGCTCCGGACCGCCACCAAGTTCAACAACAGGGTGAAAGACAAATACGTGTTGCATATACGCGTCTTCGACAACGGAAGTCCACCACTCTATTCCGATGCGTGGGTGGTGATCAAAGTGATCGAGGAGTCGCAGTATCCGCCGCAGATCACGCCACTGAAAGTCGTTATTATTTCCTACATGGACGAGTATCCGGGTGGAGTCATTGGAAAAGTTCACGCCACCGATCAAGATCAATACGACACGCTTCTCTACGGTTTGGTCTCGTCCTCTCCCATCCCCAACGATCTCTTTCAGATCGAGAAACTCGACGGCACGTTGGTGGCACTCCCGCGACTCGACGTCGGCGAATACAGGGTGAACGTTAGCGTCACCGACGGGAAATTCTACTCGTATTCCGTCGTCAAGGTGAACGTCGATCTGGTAACGGAGAAGATGTTGGAGAACTCCGTGATCGTGAGATTCAGGGAGGTCAGTCCGGAGGACTTTGTATTGAGGCATCGTGAGAGGTTCGTTAAAACCGTGCGCAACGCGCTGAACCGCAGGTCGGAGGATGTCGTTATTATCAGCGTGCAACCTTCTACCGACGAAGTGAATCTCATCAAGTCACGCACCATTCGCCAAACCGTTCACAACGATCTCGACCTGCTGTTCGCCGTGAAGAAGAGCTCCTCGCCTCTGGGATCGTCGACCTTTTACACCTCCGAGAGCATCCGAGAGGCGTTGAACCAGCGTATCGAGGAGCTCGAGCAATCGACGAAATTAGTCGTGGAAGAGATCGTGAGATCCAAGTGCAACAAAGAATACTGCGTCTACGGGGACTGTCAGGACAGAATCATTCTCGATGTCAACCACATAACGCCCGTAGCCACCGACGTGATCAGTTTCGTGTCACCGCGGCACAAGCACAAGATGGAGTGCAGCTGCAAAGAAGGATACGCCGGGAATCATTGCGAGGTAGTTGTCAACGAGTGTGCCAGGGATCCTTGCCCGCCGTTCAAGGTCTGCATCCCCGACTCCTCGGTCCAAGGATACTCTTGCCAATGCCCCGAGGGTTTCGCCGGGCAAACCTGCGACATCGACATCTCCAAGTGTCACGACGAGTCCTGTTACATCCCGCGGAATCCCATATCATTCAGCGGCAAGAGCTACGCCCGTTACAAGATCGACAAAGCTTTGATCAGGCAGACGATCGAGGATCGGCTCAGTTTATCGTTGAGGATCAGAACGGTGCAGTTAACTGGAAACCTGATGTACGCGGCCGGCAAGGTCGACTACAACATACTGGAAATCGTGAACGGGGTCGTTCAGTACAAGTTCGATCTGGGTAGCGGGGAGGGTTTGGTTCGCGTGAGCAGCGTCTACGTGAGCGACGGACAGTGGCACGAGATTCAACTGGAACGTGAGAGCAACAACGCCAAATTGATCGTGGATGGGAAGGGCGTGGCTCATGGATCAGCGCCCGGTATCAACGACATTCTGAACCTTCAGTCCGACGATCTTTACTTGGGCGCCGAGGTGAAGCAACATCCGTCGATTCTCGGCTTCGAGGATGTCCAACGTGGCTTCATAGGGTGCATGGACGACGTCAGGATAGCGAGAGTGTCGGTGCCGCTGCACATGAGCGGCGCCAGTAGCGTGGCTGTTCTGAAACGCTTCGCGAACGTGGAATTCAGCTGCGACGCCGCCACGGTTCTCGTGCCGCCGGGTATCTGCGGTTCGCAGCCGTGTCAGAACGGCGGGACGTGCAAGGATTCCGGTGGCGAGGACTACGAGTGTCAATGTCACAGCAGATTCGCGGGGATCGCTTGCGAGATCGATACAGATCCTTGCGCCTCGTCGCCCTGTCTCTACGGTGGTCGTTGCAAAGTGACACCGGAAGGAGGCGACTACAGCTGCGAATGCGTCGGGCCGAGCCTGAGCGGGAAACGCTGTGAATTCGGAAGGTATTGCAGCCCGAACCCGTGTATTCACGGCGGGGTGTGCGAGGAGGGCAACAACGGGCCAATATGCAAGTGCCAAGGGTTCATGGGAGAACGTTGCGAGACGGACGTCAACGAGTGCGACGCCAATCCGTGCACGAACGGAGGAACCTGCGTGAACGAGATCGGGACGTACAGGTGCATCTGTCCCCCTAACATGACCGGATTGAATTGTGGCAACCCGGCATATTCCACGCCGATAATATCGAGCCACTTCAGAATCACGTGGGAGCATCTAATGTGGATCGGCGTCGCCGTAGCAGTGAACGTGTTCCTAATCGTCACGTATCTCGCCTTCCGACGAATCAGAATGAAACGGACGAGGGCGCGGGCGAACAACATCAACAACGAGACCAGAAAGCAAATTGTGCTGAATTCGGCGCGGCCACACGAGCACGAGTTCAAACGTAGCTCGAAATTGAGCAATCTGGAAGTGATACAGGTATCGTATACCACGTTCGACGGATATACCTTTTTTTTTTTTTTTTTGATTTGTCAGCACCTTACGAGAGAAAACCGCATGCTTTCGATCATACTCGGATCGTACGCCAATATGATAATGATTTTTCTTTTTCTTTTTTTTTTTTTTCTCTCTAATTTTCGTCCTCTCTTTTTTTCAACGGCGTTCTTTTTCTTGATTTGCAATCATCAGCCAGTAATCCCTCTCCTGCGAGTGATGCGTGCATCGAGTTTAAGGTTTTTCGTGTGATTCTTCTTTTGCAGAGAGAACCCCCCCAATGCCCTCCTAGACCTGCTTCCTATACTCCCAGCTCGAACAACGAACCAGCCGCGTATGGTAACTCGGCAGCAGTGGCGCTAAATAATCTAGACACGCTGCGCAGTTATGGCAGTGCCGGCGACGAGCTAGAGAATTTCCCGCCAGATTATTTGAGAAACCTAAACCGCAGCACACCCGTGCCCCCTCCGTCCTTAACCCTCGCTAACCCAGTCGGCGGAAACGCTGCAGGCAGCGATACGGATAGCCTTCATAAGCCAACCTGGCAAGAGCAGATGCAACTAGCTTCCTTCATCACGGACACCACAAAGATCAAGAACGGTGAGTAGTATGAGCGTCGCTGATTCCCCCGTCGATGGTTCATCGTAGCTTCTTACTTTTGTTTTCGCTTGCGGCATGCATCGTGGGTGGAACACACATAGCTTGATCCGATTGACTCGATCTCTCTTCTACTCGTCCTTCTCTCTCTCTCTCTCTCTCTCTCTCTCTTTGTCTCTCTCTTTCTCTCTAACTATGCTCCTATATAGTTAGTCTTCTTACTTCTCCCTGTTCGTTCTCTTGTCGTTTAACGTCGTCTCGTTACAGACTTTCTTCACTTTCTTCCCTCATGTGCAAGTCTCACAGTCTCACGATCTTGCCTCTCGTTCTCTGTTTCTCCTTCTGTTCGTTTTTCCCCAATTCTCGAATGTCCGGAAATGTATGCTGACTTTGGGCGTGTAGCGTGAATCGAATTAACATTGGTGTATCGTATTGTGTGCGCTAACAGACCTGAAACGAGCGAGCCCAGTGGTACCAGAGCTGACCACTGGAGGACTTCTACTAAATTCTTCTTCTCGACGCGTGCCTCATGGAGGTGGGACCTCCGTTGCCTCCATGACGTCCATCGAGGATGATCCTCGTATAGTCGGTGGTAAGTCGAGATGGCAGTGCCTGGCGTGAGAACAACACCGAAATACCCAAGGATACACATTTCGACATTTTGGGTCGCTTCGCTTGTACTGCTACCCCCTCTCTATCGGCCAGAATCCATTTTTTTCTCTTTCATCCTTTATTTACCAGACAGACACTCCGCTTTTCTTTCTCTTCATTTCTCTCTCTCTCTCTCTCTTTTTCTCTACCATATTCTTTTTCACCTTTCTCTCTCTCTCTCTCTCTCTTTTCTCTGTCCCTTTCTCACTCCGTATCGCGGCGCCGGATCGTCGCATGTAGTGTGTCGGAGTACAGTTGTCTGCAATGCTTTTAGGGTATCACTGGGATTGTTCAGACTGGGTCAGGCCAAGCCAAAACCCCTTGCCTAATATCACGGAGGTGCCTGGAAGCGAAGTACCAGACTCGTCCAGCTTCCACAGCAACGAGAGTAACGAATCAAACACTCATCAGTTACCGTCAGGTGAGTTATGCGACTGCATGCTTGGCGGCAATTACAATTGCTTTCACTCAACGCCGTTAGTTGAAACAGTCTCGGCGCTCGCTCGGTTACGTCCGTAGAGACGTATTTTCTGCGAGATAATTCTGGAAAGCAGCTATCGAATCTTTTTTCTACTCTGGATAATTTGTCATCCTGTACGAACGAAGTAGCGGCAAAATCGGATGCATGCGATAGTATCACGGTAGACTTGGTGATTTGTCATTTCAATCCTCGATCGACACGGTCGTCGATCACACTTGTAACATCCTCTTGTGACGTTGATTTGCAATACCGAGATTCTCCTTCATTTCCTTTTCTCGTGGGAGAAAGATTGCTGCTCGACATTTAATTGAATCGCCAGCTAAGAATCGTTAAATTTATACAAACGTCCGCGCGTTCGAAGCATAAACTTAAGGACTGGTGTCGGTTGCAGTGCACGGCTCTGTAGATCCAGCGAGGGACATCGAAACGTTGAACGAAGATCAAGAGTCGGAGTACGTCGGCGACTCGGAATGCGGGACTGAGTTTTCCGAGCAGTATCAGTGCGCGGAAACGCAGCGTCTGAATCCCCTGGACAGCGGCGGCGAGGGGGAGTACAAGTATAAAGGCTCCGAGAGCTATCTCCGTCACCCGAACTCGTATCTGCCGCATTACAACATCCACACGGACACGGAGAACGAAACGAATCCGTTGAATGGACGTCTTAGTACTTTAGAATCCGACGAGGAGGAAGACGACGTAGTGCCTTATGGTTTCCCAAGCAGCCGACGCAACCGATGCCACAAGGGTGACGAGGTCGACGACATCGGTTCGGTGATCACCACGCTCGAGGAGAGAAACTCACTGTTGGGCGGCGCGACCAGCAACAGCGACCTGTCCACCAACTTGTGCGAGATCGACGACTCCGAGTACGAGATCGCCGATCAGAAGAGCAACGGCCGCCTGTGGTTGTCGGGGAACGGTATCACGCAGACCTCGGTGTGACAAACAGTGGTGCCACCACGACTTGAGAACAGACTGTACGTGATCGTGTTTCTCTGTGCTTCTTGAATAAAAAAAAGAACAGTGCGAATGTTATGTGAATATACAATGATGAATTATTGTACATACGATTATTGTATCGGCGCAGACGGTAGGGGGAGAAAGGTAAGGGAGTGTATACAGAGGCAGCTATGAATATAAGAAAATTGACGAACACGAGCTGAATTGAAAAGAAAACGGTATGGAAGTAAATCGCATACTGGGCAACGGTGCGCCCGTCGTTCGCGCATCGTACCTCGAATCTCCTATGTAGGTAGAGCTTAGGTACTCCAACGTACTTAATCCCGCGATCCTCGAAACGATTCCATTGAGCAGCAGGCGTGAAAATGAACGTACATGTATCTGGGAGCAATTCTTCTTTTCGTACGACTTTTCGTTGTACGTTTTCACGGTAATTAAAATAGGGCCATTTGACGAATTGGTGAGTTTTTTAACATCGCACGTTCTGTCGACGACAAATTCATTTGATAGACGATTTTACGATATACATACATTATATATGGACCATTAACACAGTTTCGTTTTACGGCAAAACATCTTTTTGAATCTACCAAAGGGGATGAGGTTTTAGTAAGAAAAAAATATATATATATATGTATATGTATACGTATACGATACGTGAGAAGAATATATGTATACATATATATCGTGACAACTATAATACGCAACTATTACGAGTAAGAAGTTATCTTGATTAAGGATAAAATTTGTTACTTGAAAAAAAAAGTAAATTTAATCACGACCGCGTTGTCAGACCAATGACTAATTATTTAATGACCTATCGTTTAAACTTAAATGTTATCCGCAACTATAATTCCACTGCAAAAGAAAAAAAAAAAGTACATAGGTACATTTATGTATTTTTACTATTTGCTAACCGACTTTATTTTGGTTACGTACGAAGTAAACAGAAGGACTACTTAATAATATAGATATAAGTACAGCATAGTCTAGCGAGTAAATGAATTGACTCTAGTGAAAGAAAAGAAACAATGCTCTGCTTCTAGGGCGAATATACGTGCATGTCTGCTGGCGTTTACTGCAGCGAAAGCACAATAGTTAAAAAAAAGATATGAAATATTTTTACTGTGATGATAATAATGTTTATACAATGATCAAATACTATGACTTGTATGATAATGATTGTAATATTAACTATCCAACGTTTTTTAAAAGGAAAGAAATTAAGAAATCGCGGAAGGTAATATTCAATTTCCGTGTGTACGTAATGCTAAGTCAACGTTCTGTTCGTTTAACTTCATCCGTTTTATTTCCACTCTCCTTTTCTTCTTCTTATTATTATTTTTTTTTTCTTTTTACTTAAAACGTTTTTCTTCCATTAGTCACCATCAGTTCGACAGGCATAACTGCATATATGGTGCTACTACTTACATCACGCTTTAACATTTTTATCTACTCGATAAGACTGCTCAGCAAGCATGTGGAGATCGTGCCGCAATTCATTCGACGCGCTCTTATCATGAATTACTCATAGTTCTCACGCTGTTATTTTTTTCATCATAAAAATCTGTCCAAATAACGATAATGAAACATTTTTTAAACTGCCAACTTAACGACGAATGTTTTCGTACGAGCGAAGGCATTTCCCTTGATTAATTTGTGTAGTTGAGCGTGACACACAAAGGGTCAAGAAACTGTTATTTCTGTGCCTAAATGTCTTTTAAATACCGTGTACTTCCACGCAACATACGTTCTCTTTCCGTTGGACGAATATTTTAGGGGCAGCTTGATTGGGAGAGGTGTACACGTTCTTTTTATACATGTAGAATTCTACTGGCAAATTCGTTGTTTATGTTCCTGTTCTGTAAAGAATACTAGCCATCTTATTCTACATTTAGTGGGATAAACGAGTAAAACCACGTTAATTATAATGCGAAACAGGGTGACTTCCTTTTTTTTCTTCTCTTTTTTTCTTTTTTTTTTTTTTTTTTTTTTGTTTGACCAAAAGGAAAAGAAAATTGTCTTCTTCGTAAGTTTGAAATAGCTGTGCCTCTCCTCTCTGAAATTTCAATGCAATTACTTACACGGATACAATTGAACATAGACAATTTATTCTATATTAGAATGAAATGAGAATATTGTACAGTTTTAACTTAACAAATTGTATCGGAATCAACATCCAACGCGCAATGAAAATTTCAGTTTGCGTCGAAGCACAGCAAACTTCTTAATTGTTAAGATTAGTTTTATATTTTACGGATTAATAATGACATATTGGTTAAAGACTGTGTAAAGCGATGCGGATGAAACGATCATCCATTTATAAATATTGTACCAATCGGTTTGCAATCACGTGGACGTTACGAGATATTTCGTTGTAAAGCTGTAAAAGAGGAAGCGCAATATTTTATAAAGTTTCTGATCAATGAGCGATTAAGTTTTGAACGAAATACAATTTCGTAAAGTAAGATTTAACAATTTCGTATAATTAACAGTTTACGCATTCGGAATTGATCGAAACGAGTACATTTCATTTCTATGCGTTCACTTGTTTTATTTTTCTAAACTACTTCTTACTGATTTTTGTATTTGATTATACCTTACAAACTAATAAATAGTTCCACTTATTTCTTACTTTATTGTAACTTGCCATAATTGTACGACGATGAAGAATGTAGGAAATTAAACACGAAAAAGATGTGGGTACAACTTCCAAATTCACCGCAACTTAGCCCTGCTAATAGGATACATATCGATATCACGAAATCCTTCAAACAATGAGAAACTTGACTTGTTATAATTAGAAGGCTATAATTAATTTGTACAAGATCAACCTATTGTAATAAAGAATACAATCTTGCCTACGATTTTTAATAATCATTACTATCATCTATGTTTCAAATGCTTCCTTTCCCGAGTGCCTGAATTTATTAACCGAGACGAATGAAACAATAAACACATCGGTTAATAAGATACAACAAACGATTTATTCTACAAAAATGAAAAACATAAATGATAACAATTAAATTTTTATCAAAATAAATTTTAATCAAACAATTGTCAACTAGTTATTTTATTTCAAGTGCTTGTATATACAACGTGCAATTTATTGAAAAATAATTTTGCAAATCAATGACTTCACTGATGTTTCTCTAACGCTGTGGTCAGTAATTCATTCAATGATTCTAATAATATACGTGGATTTTCAATTAAACCAGCTTCTACCATACTGTTAGTGAATAACTGGAACAGATTAAAAGAAACTTCAGAACAATAATTTAGAATATAAAGCATGAAAATATCAAAAATAGAAGATTCTGACGCAATACCTGTTTTATAAGAAGATCTGCCAATTTTGTATCGGTTTTCATTAACTGACAAAGCTTTTTGATAAGGGAATGTTTAGGATTTATCTCCAAGCATGGCCGAAGCAGAGTGTATAACATATCATCTCCCATTTGACGGGTTTGTATGCGGGCAAAATGTCTTGCACTTGCCATTTCTTGGACTGTGATAACACACGGATGTGACTCGAGTCGAGTCGTTGTTTTAATATCGTGTGCTTTTCCGGATAAAGTTTTCTTCATGTATGTTATAAGATCATTAATTTCAGTTTGATTAATAATACCTAAGTAGCAAAGAAATATTATAGCAGAATATTTATATAAATTCAAGAACCACTGTGACACATCACGTACCAGGACTATCAGATTTTGAATCTGATTCACGTAATTCTTCTTCGATAGAAGTCAGCTTATGAGAATTAAATTGTCTCAAGTGCAAGAAAATCACATCATCATGTGCTTCATAACAAAATAGTACTTCGATATTCCTTTTCTTTAGAGATTCGTAATATGGCGATTGTTCAGCTAATTTTCGACTAAAATTAAAAAATAAATGCAAGTACAGTCTCAATTACATATACTAGCAAAAAAATGATTAACTTACTTTGGCGCTAATAAATAGTAAATCTTGTTTTGATCAGAAGGCATTCGTGCGCAATAGTCTGTTAGATTTACCAATTCTTCTGCTGGTTTTGCAGATGACTCAAATCGTAAAAGTTTAGCTATACTTTCCTATGAAAATAAAAGAAATGTAATTAAATTATTGCGGAAAAATAGTATTAGTAAAATGAAAAAATATATACATTACCTTCTCTCTCTGATCATCAGTGCTCACAATACCTTCTTTTAAGAAGATACTATAATCTTTATAAAATTTGTCATACTCCTCAGTTTGTTTCTGAGCTTTTTCATTCAAAAACTTTAAAACTCGCGCAGTTACAACATTGCGCAATTTCCTACAGTTAAAATAAATAAAGATTTGTATAAATGTTACATATTTCATTTTACCTATTTTTGCCTTACCCGATTAAGGTACTATTCTGTAACAATTCACGACTTAAATTAAGAGGAATATCTTCGGAATCAACTACTCCTTTGATGAAACGCATCCACTTTGGCAAAATGGTGTCCACCTTGCTTTTAATTAAAACTTTACGACTATATAACGAGACTCCGCTTACTTCACCTTTCGTAAAATCATATAACGGTGGTTTTTGTTCTGGGAAATATAGTAACGCTCTTATGTTAAGTGGAACGTCAGTTGAATAATGTAATGTAAATCGCGGAGAATCGAAACAGTTTCCAATGAACATATAAAACTCTTTATGTTGCGCTGGCGTAATATCTTTAGGATCGAGCATCCACAATGCCTGAAAAGATATATGTAACAATATAATTTAATGTAAAATACCACAGAAAAATGCAAGCGCTTCTATCATACCTGCATAGTATTAACTTTTTTGCCATTAACGTAAATAGGACTATTGATAAAGTTGCTGTACTTAGTGATGAGACCTTCGAGATATTAATACATTAATTAATAATTGAAAAATAAATAATCTCACAGAAATTAAATTACATACGATTCACCGTGTCTTCATCGCTGTATTCCCGACATTCGAGATTCAAATGTATAACAATTTTTGTTCCTGGTTGAACTCCTTCAGCCTTTGAGATTTTGAATGCATTTGAACTGAGTAAAACATATTTTGATATAAACTTATTTTCCCATATTATATAAAATTAAGGACATTTGTATACTGTTCTTTTTACCCATCAGAAACCCAGCAAAGTCCTTCAGCATCTGGTGCATACGACTTTGTAAATACTTCTACTTTATCAGCAACCATAAAAGCACTATAGAAACCAACACCAAATTGTCCAATAATTTGGGATGTATCACCGACATCTTGTTTCTCCTTTAATTTTTCCAAAAACGCCTGTATTAAAGAAAAAGATATATCATGTAATAAGAAAGAAGAATTAATAGTACACAGTCAAGTCACTTTAATTTATACTATCAATTTATACCTACCCTAGAACCAGATCTAGCTATAGTTCCTAAATTTGATATTAATTCTTCTCGAGTCATACCAATTCCTGTATCCTGGATTATAAGTATCCTATTTTGTTTATCAGTACCAATATGAACTTCTAAACTTCTATCACCAATAATTTCTGCAGCTTTAGAATCACTTAAGCGCATATATCTCAATTTTTCAAGTGCATCGCTCGCATTAGAAATTAGCTCTCGTAGAAACACCTTCAAATCAAATGAAAGAAAGAAATTTGTTTCTAAAAATTAAAAGATATTTAAATAATTTCATATAAGATAAGAATGATGTTACCTCTTTATTGGAATATAACGACTTTGCAACAATTTGTAAAAGCATCTGTGTTTCTGATTGAAATTCATGTTTAACTCCTTCCTCTGCCAAAATTAAAAATATGTTACATAAAACTTTGAAGATATTTTTATAAAGAAAAATGTATTACAAATACCTGTAGGTTTTTCTATATCTTGTATAATATTATGAGTTTCTGTGGTTTTTGTTGCTGCCTGAGAGGAATAACTTTGTACCAAACTGCCTGTTATAGCTATATATGTGTATGTTCAAAAGTCAATTAGTGAACTAATTTAAACAAATCATTAAAAATAAATTGAGTATCAAATATTTTGTTGATAATGTACAATTACATGAATATTCATTGCATTTGCTTTATATGATCAAAGAAAACATGCAGATAACCTCAAAATCTATTTAACTGAAAAAATAAAATAGAAATAAAAATAATACGACGTACGACTATACAAACCTGAAAACCGTCGATATTGTTTTTCCAAAATTCGTCTTTCGAAACACTGGCTTAACGGTCTTGAAAGATTTTTTCCAAATTTAATCGCGAGTCGCAATCTGTGAATAGTAGCCATGTTTTCAAAATAACCAGAAACTTCCCACTCTTTCGACTCGCGTTTACACGTGATAATATAAAATAGTTGTGTCTCATATTAAATCTTTACAACATTTAAGCAAAATTTCACTTTTCATATTGCACATTCAAACTATTCGGCAACAGAAATTTTAAAAAATTGTAATTTCTTCATAGCAGTATTACACTTTGTGATCCGTGAAGGTTAAAAGAAGTTCTGTAGAAATATCTCCGATTGTTTTTGATAACATTTAAACATTTAAAGGAACAAGATGATCAAAGTAAATTAAACACAGGTTATGGCATATAAATTTGTTTATTATTATTATCTGTATAATATATTTGAAACAATATCATTCTACAACATTGCATAAAAATATACAAAGACATGACAAAATGTCTTGACTCTCGTTTGATAAAACATGTTTATGAATAATTTGATCAGCGTTGCACCGCTATCAGATTTAACTAAATTTATTCATTTAATAGGTCACTTTCGAATTACATTACATTAAACCGCTATTCATTCATTTTTTTCGTTTTTCTTTTTCTCTTTTTTAATGTCCTCGCTCAAATTCGTCAATGAACCTGGGATAAAATAAAATAATCTTTTAAATTTCATCTAGAATTCTCGTTTGCCGTATATATATATATTTGTATATGAGAAAACTGAATAAAAATCGGAGTTTTCAATTTTTAAATGGGCATGATTCTCATCCATCTGATAAACACTCATAAAATAACTCGACATAAACTAATTAGCGATACGAACGATTATTTCTTCTATTCATATTTTTTTTCTTATGCAATGGAGTGTATGGCCGAAAAAAAAAGAAAAAAAGAAAGGAACGTTCATTCTCTGATCACGCATTCATTTAATACGCCCTTAAAAGACAAAAGAAGTCGGTGATCCGAAATATATATAAATCGAAACAAGAAAAAAAAAAAATTTCAAGAAATTGCGCGTTTACTAATTTTTGAAATGCGCGCGCCGCATGAGAAGCGTAACGGAACTTACGAGAACCGGAAACGAAGCGCAGTTGTAGACAAAGAATTCGCTTCGAGTGCGTCATAAACATGTTTAGAGAGTACATAGGCCAGAAATAAAAATAGAAGGAAGGAACGAAAGAGTAGATAAAAAAAAAATGGAAAACAGTAAAAGTAGACAAAGAAGAAAAGACGAGAGATGAAGAAATAGAATTGATGTCTTGAATGTATGAAGGAAAACGGTGGTCCTTTTCCCGTTGTGGCCTTTGACGAAAATTGAAATCGGCTCAGATTTAGCAACACTCTCATCCGAACGCAATTATTATCTTTCTTTTGAGATCATTGGCCAAAGGATAACAGTGATAATTATAATATTAATAATGACAATAGCAATAAGTAATAATAATAATTAATAATAATAATAATATAATGATAATAATAATAGTTACTTAGAAATAATAATAATAATAATAATAACTATCCGTAAACTATCCTTTACCAAGGGAGATATTACCCATTAGCTTATGTACATAATCTGTGTATATGATTTCTCATTTCTCTTCCTCCGTCCTTCGTGTTAAATTACGAATTATTACAATAATTCACTATCGAATTCGCTTCGATCGGCAACATAAATAATTATAACGCAACACTGTTTTCTTTCTCTCATCTCTTTTTTATCTGTTTTGTTCGTTTATTTACAGGCATTATTTCCCTCGCGTCTCACATCCAACCAACGCGTGTCCACTCATTCACTCTCTATCTCTATCGCTATCTCTTTCTTTTTACCTCCTTTGTTCTTCCCTCCCCCCCCCCCTCATTTCCCCCCGATTTGTTTCACTACTGTTTTATTGCTACCTCATCTCAACTCTCTCGCGGTAACCCGATCTGCTTTCACATATTCGCGAACGGAAAGAAACGGCGAGGCGTAAGTTTCACGGCACGGATCATCGTAAACTATTATCGGCGAACTCTCGCGAAACATTCATTTCATTCCGAGTCCCCAGGATGATCGCCTGCTGCGCCTTCCTTTTTCGACTAAACCCCCCGCCCTCAATACGTACGCGTATCTAGTTTTATCGTTACAGCATTAACAATATATATATCACAATCTCGTTGAGAACAATAGCATGAAGAGAGTATTGATTCTGCGTCGATGGATCTGTGACGAAGACGCTAGCACGTTCATCCCGTTTCGCGTATGTTTCTTCTTTTTCCCTTCTCTATCGTATTATTTATCCTTAATTTTATCTGTGTAATCGAAGATCAATCTTAATCAACATCGACGACTCGCTCCTATCGATCCGACGTCCATCCGTAAGTTGCGGACATCTCAGTAACTAATTTCACAAATTGCCTGAATCGCTAATTATGTATTCTCGTTTCGTTTTTATTTTCTCAAGATTGTCGCTGTGCACGCCCGTTACGTACCCGTCACGGACCGTATCCTATGACCTGCTCGAAGCGATTTCTCGCCAAGAAGGGAGAGAAACGGCTTTCATTTGCATTCTCGATCCCCTCTCGCGCGCAATTCGGTCGAAGAAGAAAACGTCAAGACTCTGTGGCGCGACGGTGTTCGCCGATTATCCGTCAGCCGCAAAAATTACAGTCACGTGCTTCGCTCGCTTTCTCTTTGTCTCTATCTACCTCCCACCAACCGCATTCTGACTTACTACACGCTATTTACAATATACGACGAAGGAAAAAAGAAAACGATACGTTGCTATGCTTCTGTCGCCGTGATTCTAAGTCGTCGTCGTCGTCGTCGCCGCTTTTGTTGGTCGAATTATTTTATCGCAATTTATCGAAACCTCCTCTCGTACATTAGAAATACTGATCCCACAAATGTTGCTCCGAATTGTATTCATTATACGTGAGATGTAATCGATTGATGTTTCATGGTCGCTCGGAAAAATTGTCGAGAAAAAGCTATATATATAATTATTATATCTTTAAACTCGTTGAGTCACGCTCTGCTTTTTCTCGGTTCTTCCTCTCGTTGAGCCTACTCTGTCATTCCAAAGAACAATCTCTTCGAACTGAAAATTCGCCGTAGCTCAACAACCCCGAAACTGAGAGAGTTTTAATTCATAGATTCGCATTTAAACTCGAATACACATGGTTTTTAATACAAGAAAAGTAGGAACATGTAAAATTTGATCGCTCGTTAAAACAAAACTAGATTGAAACAAAATTTTCGAGGATACATCGTCGAAGATACCGTCCTTGGAAGAAACGAAATTCCCATGAAATGAACTGTTCGAAAAAAAAAGAGGCTTCGATCCGATGTTATCGACGACCTCGACGACTGTTTCTCGTATTCTTGTAAAGAGAGGATCAGTAGAAAATCATCTAGTCGACGCTCTACACGCAAGGCAAGCGAGTACAAAATAAACTGGGTACAAGAACCATGAGTTGGTTTTATATAACTGTGAAATATATATATACCGTCCAATTTCTCGCATTTTTATGTCTTCTTCTTTTCTTTTCTTTTTTTTTTTTTCTTGTTCTGGCGCAGAGAAGTGCGTATTTGCAATATGTTTGTTTTTTCTCTCAAGAACAAAAATTTAGAAAAGATCTCGACACTGATCTCGCTGACCTTTAACGACGAACGATGATCGTTTCAGATCTATTGCTGTTGCGTGTCAAAATATTCATTGTTACGTTGCAAATTAAAAAAAAAAAGAACCACATGCTCCCGCATATTTTGAGAGAAGTAATTCAGAAGATATTCCCCGAAGTTGTTTCGATTGATTGTACTCGGGCTCGTGAGATTCTCGCACGATTTAAACGTGAATCGTAATTACTAGAGTTAGAACGTGCAACTTCCAAACGAGAATTTGTTTCAATCCAGAATAATTCCTGTCTTTTTCTATCGCAAAGGTCAGTTAATTGATAGTTTCACCACAGATTTTTCATGAGCCATTCGGTGTTGTGTATATAACGGAGCGTTGCGTGCTCTGTCGATGTCGACCAGTGGATCGTCGTTGCATTTGCATCGTCTGTCAATGAAATTTCCAAGATTCTTTGAAATCAAACATTTCACTAATTATCTTTGACGATACTCATTTCTTACTTTCACCGTTGCGATAGTTGTAACCTGCTGGAGATGAAAGTAAAGACAAAATTAGGTACAGTACTCCTCTAACGAGGACATCATTTCCTTAAATTGTCCGTTACGTACGGCATGTAACGAACTGAACTTTGGTAAAAAAAGAAAAAAAAAAAAAGATTGGCCCACTCGAATTTGCATTAAAAAAAAAAAGTTGTTACATAGGACGACCTTATGATCGGATCGTAAATCAATCCTTTGGTTATCTTGGGTTCGTTTATACACGATTGTAGATCTAGGATCGACGACTTTCTTTGAATACCAATGTTATTTGGATCCCAAATAGATCACACTTAATACAAAAGTTTGGATAAACTTTTCGTGGATATAAATCTGAACGAGACTTCGATTAAAGGTTCTCGATTCGAAGGACTTTGAAATACCGAGTTCGAAAATCCACTTTCGAACGCAAAACGGAAAGTCGATGTAGTTATATACGAAGAACAAACATACATAGGAATCATCAACCTCGCGGTAATAAGATACTCTAATAGAAAGGAAACTGAAGGAAGATTCTATCATAACACGATGCAAAGGCAAATTGCAAATCTTCCACATCTACATGATCCTTAGCTCGGTTCTCGACGAACTGGCATTACTGCCCACAGGAATCATAATCTGACGGCCACCGAAATTATTTCTCCATCGCCATAGAGAGACCATCCGCTCTACTCCAGGGAACATTCTCTCGCAAAACTGTAAGAGTCCGTTTAAATTGGGCACGAAGCTACCCTTATGTCACGATAGTAATTTCACGAGGAGCCAAGGCCGACGGATTGACATTTTCGGGTTGGCTTCCCTCCTCTTTCCTCCTCCCTCTCCTCTTGTAATCCTTATCCCTCATCGCTGCTCCTACGCTCGCTCCTATTTTCAGTCTGGTCTCTCCCTAACCGTGATATTGATCCTCTCCCCTTTCCGTCCGCGCGCGTTCGTCGCGACTGTACGCGTTAGACTGCCGCCGTTCGACCTAGTGTTGGGAACGTCGACGTGCTGATGAAAACGTCGCCTTTCGTAGAAACGCTGAATTCTCCGAGTTAATCGATTCACTTGCGAGAGAGTGGCAAAACGTTGTACCCTCTCGCGTTATTCGGGGAGGGGGTAGGGGGAGGGGTAGGGGGAGGAGGAGAATAACGCGGTAATATTTGTTAATAGAAACGTTCGACGAGGAACGAGGATTAACAGGGAACGCGAGCAATCCGCTTAGCAACAACAGCCTCGAAGGAATCGATAATGAGCGAAGTTGTTCGTTCAGGATTATCGCGCGAACAGCCGTGGATACGATTCGCGTTGCGCCACCGCCGCGGGAATCAGTCGGGAAAATTCGTTCTTCTCGCTTCGTCCTTTTTTCCTCGCCGTGTCGATCGATGAACGACGGGTGTCGTGAATTTTTCAACGATCACCGCCGCAGAGACGCGTTTCCTAAGCGTTCTCTAGCGTCTCTCATTCTCTCACCGAAGAGAAAAATCGATAAAAAGGTGAGACACACTTCGAAAAACGGTCCGATCAGAGGGCGAAACACTGTGCAAGCGTGAAACGATCCCCGAAACGTTCGATTCGCGTGTACGAGAGGCGTGTGAAACATTGGAAGTACGTATGTAGCAGTACCGCGAAGCGTATGGAAGATGCGAGATGATTTCGATCGCGGACAGATCGATGAGGATCTAGTTGGTCCGGACTCTTTCTCTCTCTCTCTCTTTCTCTCTGTACATTTTCCGACTGTTGTTCTATGTACGAACTGTGTTTCGATTATTGTTCCCCGTTTAAATAACCGACATCGAAACGCGCTGAACAGTCCGATGTGTTGCGGGTTTAACGCGAATCGACAATTAGCAAAGTTACGAGACCCGACAAACAGCACATCGTTTTCATCGACGTTTATGTCGCGTCCTGAACGCGATTGTTTATCATTGGGAGCGAAATTTCATCGAGTCACACGATCGACTTCTCCCGTTTTCAATCTTTGGTTTCTATCTCTCTCTCTCTCTCTTTTTTTATCCGTTGGAAAGTGGAAAATCGATTCGTGAAATATTCGTGCTGGTCGCGAGAGATGAGACGATATTACATCATATTCAGAAACGAAGTAAAGAAACGATTATAATAGGAACTCAACGCTTTTTATTAATAACAGTTCGAAATTCAACATGAACTTTATTCTATGCGAAATGCCCGTGTATCATATAAAGTTATAAATATTATAAATAATTAGGTATATATGTTTGTCCGGCACGAGACTCCTCGATGAAGTGACGTTACACGGGAGCCTTTTCCTTCTTTTCTTTTTCTCATCGTTCTCTTCGGTTGAACGTCGCCTAACAAACATCGACTGTCGACAGTGCAAGAGAAAACAGCTCGATCGTCGTTAATTTTTCTTCGTTGATCTCACTTTAAATCTTTAGATTCGTTTTCCTCCTTCTTTCACGTTCCCTCCCTCCTCCCCTCCCTGCTTCCAAAAAAAAACCGCGGAATTGAATGGCATACTCACGAGGATCGAAAACACATTTTACATTTTTACATTTTTACGCGTCGCGCGAAGATGTCCGTGGAAAATGATAAGACATGAAATTGTTAGTTCGGTGTTCGATCGTGAAATAAGTCGAGGCACTGATGTTTCACTTTCTCCCATTGTTCTCTCTTCTTGTTTGCCGTGTGTATAAAAAGGAAATACGATCCACCGCGACAATCGACAGCACTGCACGCCTTTTTGCTCTCATTTTGGTTGGTCCCTAATGCTCTCTCTCTCTCTCTCTCATTCTCTCCCTCTCTCTCCCTACAACAAATCGTCTCCTTTCCGTTTTTCTCGTGTCTTGATCTATCTTAATCTCTCAATTTCGTTCATACATTCTTGCTCACTTTCACTCGCTCATTCATTCTTTCTCTCTCTCTCTCTCTCTCTCTCTCTCCTATCCCATGAAAAAACGTATGTATATTCATTACTTCTATAAAGAATCGTGGAAAAAAAGCAAAGAGAACAGAACAGCCACGTGTGGCGACTTTGCTACTCCCATCATCGTGCTTGATTCTCTCGATTTACATCATACGTTCTCGTTAAATCAACGTGACACAATCAGAGCATCTGTCTCCTTCGTTCCTCCATTTGTTTTTCTTTTTTTTTTCTTTTTTTTCTAATTATTACTCTTTCTTCATCTTTTTTTTCACATTTTTTTGTGTTGTTTTTCTTTTTTTTTTTTTTCTTTCATTCTTTAGATTATGTTTCGTGGCCCCAATATTTTACAAGACAATAATAACGTCGTTTCGCCCGATTCGAGAAAAATTTCATCTTTTATTTATTTATTTATATTACGTTAAAAAAACGATTCGTACTCTTCTCTTTTTTTTATTTTTTTATTTTTTTTTTATTTTTTTTTTTTTTGCTAATTTTCGTGTGACACGAACACGCTCGAAATCGGAGTCGCCATCTCCTTTTCGCCCGAGCGCCGAATAATAACTGCGAAATCACGATGCCAAAACTCCGATCGGAAAGTATTCGCGCACACATTTCGGCGAACGGTCGAGGATTATATTTTACTTTTCGTTACCTTTCCATACTCCTTTTTCCCCATTTTTTTCTGCCTACGTTCTATCGGATGTCCCGTACGTTCACTCGGTGTTCTTGAACACTGTAATCTATCTAATATCGATGGTTTCCTCGTTAATTTCGTTTTTCTTTTTCTTTCATTTATTCCGACCTCTCTTTTTCTCTCTTTTAGAAACGATAGTTTTGATTAGACGAACCGCAAATCCCTAACTTCATTTTTTCATTATCTATGGAATGTATTACTATTTGGAAGATTAGTCGCGAACACTTTTGTCCGGTAACGGTGAACCGTCGGCTCGAATACAATCGAATACGTTTCGCAAGAATTCCGACTAAAAGTGGATCGCAAACATTGAATGCTCTCCCGTTTGTAACGATCGTGACTGGGAAAGACGGTGAAGCCGAAAGGAACCAGAGAATCCGCGAGGGTGGGGGGGAGGGGGGAGGAGCACTCGGTTCATCGTGCCAAGATCGGTGTTCGCAGCTGACCGTGATTATTTCGCATATGCAACGTGCCGAATTAATCGGCGACAGAGCACATTCTGCGGGGCTAAAAACTCAATAAATACGCTCGGATCATGGAAATGTGCTTTGTCGCCGCGTTGAAATACACACGCGTACACTTTCACGCGTTGTCCCATTCACCGATTCATCATTCATTTCGCTTTTCAGCTCTACTTATATTCTTCTCTCTCTGTCTCTCTCTCTCTCTCTCTCTCCCATTTCTCCAAGTACACATCATCTCTTTCTATCTTCATTCGCATCTGTCTATCTCCCCGATTCACTCGCGCTCGCGCGTCGTCATCGATTATTCATTATCTCGTAATATATTTATTTATATTTATATATGTCATAGGGTTCTTAAACTGTAATCGGCTAAATTTTGCAAACTCGTCGTTCTGAATTTTTTTCTAACTCGCGTAGTGTACGTGTACGTGTGTGTGTGTGTGTGTGTGTGTGTGTGTGTTATGTGTCGCGTGTTTCTATGTACAGTCAAGATTATAATTTATCCCGTGGCAACGCTAACACCGCGTGTTTTTCACTTCATTCTCTCTTCCTCTCTCTCTCCCGCTCTCTAAACTCGCACCGTCTCTCTTTCTCTCTCGAAATCGTCAAACGCGACGCGAACACTCTGTGAGACGTGGACCGACCGATCGGTGCCGGAAACACCGGCCGATCGTCGCAGGACACGACGTAACTCATCTCGGGAATCGAATAATATATCTCATAATTGACTTTTTGTTAATTGTAGAATACGCGATCGTTCGCGGCAATCGTTTAAATACGCTACTGTAACTCTAGCAATTATCATTACCTTAATAAACGTTAATTAGCTGTGAATCGAGGTGCAGCGACGGTCGAATCGACGGGGCGATTCCGTTCGTAGATAACCAACGACGGCGCGAAAGCCCTTTCGTTCGGTCGCCGATCGTGAGAATAATGGAACGTCATCGTGACAAAGAGACGATGACTTCTATCGATCGGGAATCGACACGATCTCCCCCCGTCCTTTTGTTCGTCCATCCGCCGGACAATTCTCGCGATCGCCGCGTGAAAAATCAAGAGAACGAACTCTGCCGTTGATCAGTTTTCACGGAGTGCGCGTCGAAGTCACCGCGCACAGTGTCGTCGACGCGTGCACTCGAGAGCGCGTGCAAAGATCGATCGATCCTCAACTCCGGGAGCGACCGTCACTGCGACAACTTGAGAACGCGAACAAGGAGGCGGAATGAAAGATACGAACGCGCACACGGACGTGACGTGACGTTACCACATATAACGTGCATGTAACATGTATATAATATAAAACGTTCGCGGAGCGACGAACGACGGGACGAATTTTCACGCGGTGCCTCTTGACTTTCCACGCTGTCGACCGTCCGCTGCTTCCTATCTCTCGCCCTCTCTTCCTTCCTCTCTTGCCGTTCCTTTTCTCCGCTGCTTTCTCGAATCGTTTGTCGAGTTTCTTAAGAAATTAAATTTTACTAAAACGTGATTGCCTATGGGGGATATAGTCGCCAGCCGAAGATTAGCTGCCGGAAGTGCACTGCGACCGATTTCAGTTGCACGCGAGACGTCGAACCGGACGGACCTTCAAACTCGCGCACTCTATGAATCCGAGGAAACTTGCTGCTGTGCACGCGTGTATCCACGCATCGTGTGCACACGTGCCACGACACAATGATCGTCATTTACTACTGATTCGAACGGACCGAAACAGCCCTAGCGCGGGCGCGCGCGAGCCTTTTCTAGATTAGATCAATCGATGAACATGTCGGAGCGTTATAGGGAACCGTGATCGCCGCGGCTCGACGAGCGCTCGTCGACAACACGGAGATCGGTAATCTCATTTCTACATCCCCTTCCCTTCCACTCGCGTTTCGTCTACCTTCCGACTAATTCGCCGTTCACAGTCCACTCACCGCCCCCACTGGTACTACTCTTTCATCGTCTCATCGAACGAACAGAGCCTGCTGGCTCTTACCTAACTAACTAATTTCCTCTCGTTCGACGCGACGATTACGTCCCACGGTTACCGTTTTATTCATCGATCTCGAAGGAACTGTCAAACTTAAAAATCATTGCCGCAGCACGCCGCGAGAGAAGCTCAAAAGTGTCTCACTCTAATTGCGGACGTTGCGCGTTGTTCTTTCTCTTCAGGGGCGTGATCGATCCTACCACGCGTGCACGTTAGTTACACGCTTCATCTTCACGTCGTTTCCCCGTTCACAAGCGAGCGGTCACAAGCGAGCGACCATGTAGACCGCGATAGGCGTGGTCTTACAGAATATCGAGGTTGAAGCCCGCCGTCGAGTCGAGGGAATTCAGCAGCTCCTGGGCGCTGAAGTTCGACGTGTCCCCGGTCGGCAGGTTCTCCAAAAATTCAAGACTAAAGTCCGCCGCAGCGACGGACGGGTCCGTGGTGGTAGCCGGAGGTTGCGCGTGTTGCTGTTGCTGTTGAGGCAGGCTGCGCACTCCCGGGCTACCAGCACCGTACTGTTGATGCGGGTGCAACGGAGAACCTGCGAAGGAATCGTTTAGAAAACTAGATTAACACGACGAGCAAAATCATTTCACGAGGACGAACACGCACTGATTAATGAAAACGGGGCGTTTGCAGCTTTACTCGCTGCTTTTCGTCGATTACAACGCATCGTGAATCGGAAACACGTATCGCGAAATATATTATTATTCTAGTCCAGTACCGCCGTGTTAAATCAAAAGGGCGTGTCTGTGACTTTCGCTTAAATCAAGTGGCACAAAAACAGTTTATGCATGGTGCAGGAAAATCTCAACTGCGTCCAAACACTTTGGATTTACGTGAAATCGATGCCCGAGTGTGAAAGTCGTTCGTCAAACAATTTTTCTCATCGGACAACTACTCCCTGCGTTTGAATTGACGCGACAAGATAGAAGTCACACTGGTATACAAAAGGTACAAACACGATTAATAACACAATCAATTAATTTATCACGTGTCGTCTCGATCACGAATGATTCTCGTCGTGCGATTATTATTTATCGCTACTTCGTAACTTATTATCTAAATCTGTAATCGTTCGTGGCGAGCACGCGCGATTGAAGAAGATTCATCTGAACACACACACGCCTTAATCACATCGGAGCGACCTTTTCTTCTTCTTTTTTTTTTTATTATTATTATTATTACAAAAGCGAGATCCCTCGGCTGATTGGAGCCGAGAAATAATCATCGTCCAAGACTCACCGGTTCCGGTACTGTTAACCGGGTTCACTGACGACGATTGCGACATTTGCATCTGCAGTGACATCTGATTATTACTCTGCTGCATGGCTAATGTCTGTTGCTGGTGTTGCTGCGACAGTAACTGCTGCATCTGAGTAGTATTGGCCATACCAGAGCCAGCGATACCTCCGCTCTGTGAGCGAATCAACTGTTGATGCTGCATCTGCGCGGCGTTCATCTGCATTCCACCCGTACCACCCATGCCGAATCCACCTGGAAATGAAGCACAAGTGAAACGATTTAACACGACGTGTAACACTTCGTTGCGACAACTAGTGTTCGATTTCTAAAGAAACATGGCGATTGGCTCGTCCGTTGATTCCGCGCGTAGAAATTTAGCTTAACTTAGGGTTTACTCTTAGTAGTTCGACTCTTTGCCTTGCTACATGGAAGCTTTAATAATCCGTTTGTGTCTATCCACGTGATCGATCTATCGCACTATCATCTCGTTAAGACGAAAAAGATAATTTCCAAATTCTACAGAGATATAAAATATATAATAGTTACCAATCCGGCGTCTCGTAATATCCAACTGTAATTGTAAAAAAAAAAAAAAAAAAAAAAAAGAAAAAAAACGTCGATTTCAACAGCGATCCTTGACATTCCATTTTTCCAGCGAGGAAATTAATTCACAGAGTCAAAGACAACGGAAAGAGCATTCCAACGAGACTCGGCGAGTTTGCAACCGATTAACCGAACGAAAAGAATGTTGCTCGTTAATTCGATATCGTTGGCGAAACGGCGATATCACGCGCTAGTAGCCTACTGTGCGCGGGATAGCGGATGTCCCGGTGAGAGACGCTTACCTTGGTGACCTTGCTGGTTGAATTGCGATCGCATCTGCGCCTGAAAGCCCTGTTGCTGCATCAGAACGTGTCGCCACTCCTGCTGGGCGCCGCGGCCGGCGATACTGTTGCCAAGGCCATCGGGAGGGCCGACGCTGACGTTAGGCGGCCGTTGATTGTTGGTCCTGGGATATCCAAGACGTTGATGCATCTGATGCATCCCGCCGATCGCTGTCATGCCTCCGCCGCCCATGTACATGTTGCCACCGGCGGCGTGCAACGCCTGCTGCTGCTGCTGCGCCATTTGCGGTCTCATCATCGGACCTGCGATGAAAACAAGGGACAAACGAATAGGTTACTTGTTAGCGGAAACATTGCCTCCATTCCTCGAGAGATCTTCTTTGCGAAATCGAGGACTGGGACTGACTGTGCGAAAGAATCTCAAGATCCTTTCTTACGGGAGTCCTTCTTTTCCTCGTCGATAAGGAAGATCAAATTTTAAAGTAACGTCGTCGCTGCTCGTTTCAACGATAGCAATTAATAATCAAGAGAAAATGTCTCTCGAGCTTTGCGTTTGCGGAATGTTCGGAAGAAAGAAGGAGAGGAAGGTGAGCTTTTCTCGTTGTAAGTTTATACAGAAAACAATCAGTCTCGGGCGAGATTTACGACCGGCGAAACAGACGATTGAATCGAAGAGGGCGGTGATCGATCGCGAGGAAACGTCTCTTCATTCTGGTTAGCCAGATACGCGAAGAAGACACGTATTGCGATTGGAGCGTGGCGCCTTTAATGCACTGCGGATTTTCGTTTGGATAGAATCTTATGAAAGTGGCTCCGAGCAGATCGATAGAGGAGTCTCGTACGAGCCACGCGGTGTATAAGAATATTTACGATCCCCTTTCCACCCCTCCCCACTCTCTGCTACACACCTATAGTTGGTTCTCGTTCTCGTTCCTGCTAGCCTGGAGCGGATCCAGCGAGAGAACGGGTTCATTTCCTCTGGATACTTACCCAACCGGTGGTTAAGAAGTGTGTAAACATTATTCGAATGGACGATCCGCGTCCGGTCAAATATTTTTCCACGATTATTCGCCATTTACTCTTCGCGTTCTTCCCCATTCGATTTGGGTTAGGCATCCCTGTGTAATCGGAATAATCCAGTAATCGAGATTACTCGCGAGGAGTAATCCAACGGAAAATGCGGTTTCATTAAGTTTCATTTTACGTCGAAGGATTCCTGAATCTCTGTCAAAAGAGGACGAGTTTACCCTCGTTGGTCCGACGGTGAAGCTCTCTGAGAAAAGCTCAAAGTACACATCTGTATAACGTACGCAGGAGGATTTTCAATTTTCTTTTCTTTTCTTTTTTTCTTTTTTTTTTTAATAAAAAAGGAGCGTGTTTCGAGTGAGACTCGAGAAGGGGGGAGAACGGAAAGAAATCGAGAAAGGAAAGAAATCGAAATAGTCGAACGCGTAGGAAGAGCACTCGTCGTTTCTGCGAAAGACGAAAGAATCGATAGCAGCGGCCAGCTTCTCATTACCCTAAGTGCCTTCCGACTCCGGCTGGTACATATGAAAGTGACGCAACCGTCGCCACTGTCAGCGTAAAAAGCGAAACAGAGGATTGGATCGCGCCGACGCGGTTGATTTCCACTTTTACCAACGCATACATATATTTGCTCTCTCCTCAGTGTACACGATCGGTGTGCTTTACTTCTTCCCTCTTCCCCTTCTTCGAGACCTATTTTCTAAATTACATCACTCAAGGGATAATCAAAAGCTTCGCAACGAACGTAAAAATTTCTTCCACGATTCTAACGAGGAGTTGTATTTTTTAAATTGCAGCAGTGACACAGTTACGCGAACACCGTGGCTGATTTCTTGTATAAAAGCAGAGAAAATTTGGTGACATTGCATCTCACTTTACTGAGAAAGAAATTTTGACAAACTCGACTGTAATTTCGAATGTATAATGCGTACAGTGGCTCCACGGAAGCTTTCGTGCGAGGATACTCCGAAACCGAGCCGAAAAATTGTTGACACTTCAAAGTGCTGTAACTTCGTAAAAAAAGATCGTAGAACAGTCGAGTCGAGCTCATTTTAAAGCGTGAAGCTTCTACTTTTACACTGTTGAGTTCGTTTATTACAAAGGTGTATTATTCTGAAAGCGGAGTGAGCAAAGGCTTCTTCCAAAATTTTGCAAATTCAAACATCAATCTTTTTATAATCACCATAAATCTACCATAGTTTTTGCAATAATTTCTTAACATTTGTCGTACGATTTTTCCTCACGAAGTACCACACCTGGTCAAATAACCATTTTTAAAAAAATTCATTGTTATTTCTTTCGTTCATTTAACTTTTAACGTATAATTTTCTTTCCTACTATGAAAAAGTTATTTTGTCCATTGTTCTCTGTGTCACGTTGACGATTATCCCTTTGTCAAAACATCTTTTCACGAAATCTCATTTACAAGAACATTTCGGAGTTGCATGGAAATGAAGGGTTACAACGACTCGCAATGCGATGTACTCACCTGAAGGTGGCATAGGCTGTTGCGTAACCCTGCGCATAGGTCCAGCATTGGGAAACCTAGCCTGCTGACCCATGCCGATACCAGCGTGCATCATTTGGGCCTGAGCCGCTTTGTATTCGGGAGGCGGTGGTCTCACGCCACCCATTCCTCCGGCCATATGCTGTTGTTGTTGCATCACCTGAAACACCAAGCAAACAATGGATTTCAATTACATTAAATCACGTGTTTCGGGGCACTGTAACTCCGAGTCGAAGCCCGCCGTCCATAGTACCGCGCTATTGTGTTATCAGAACGAGTTGCGTACCAACAGTTCGCAGGTTTGAAGTTATTTTTGCGAATAAAAATGCGAATGGGATTGTTTGCTGTAAAAGTCAGAGGTTGGAACTGAAAATTTCGGCAGAATTTGGAAAAAGTTCAAGAAGGAGATTTGATAAAAATTTAAAAAAGAAAATAACACATAATGATAGTTTCACCTATTTAAGAATTTGCTAGTTTTCACATACTTTTCAGGTAGATTAAAACAAAATATTCTATTCCCTTAAATGTTCCAAAAAAAAAAAAAAAAAAAAAATGCTGCGATATCCTAATTTTTTCGAATAAAAGAGAATATTTCATTCTAGCAATATACACGAGTTTAACGTACAAGCTCTGTCAGGACACCTGCTGCCTACTGACTAATCGCGGGTAGCATGAGACGGCAACGGAATGGAGGATGAAGAACACGACGTAAGATTTGACTGACGAGTCGACTTGGACGACAATAAGGAACGAGTTAGAAAGCTGGCCGACAGATTCCACAGGGAATAATTGCAACTCAGCTCACGGCACGCATCGATGACTCGTTACGAGTGGCATTGTCGTCGAGCTGGCGAGCGCGGAAGTTCCATCGGCCTGTCGTTGCACAAGCCCCCCGTGGATTGCATTTCTACTTCCTGGTGTTACGCGACTAGCGACGAAAGCCCGCGTACGCGACGACGACAATGAAGACAGAAAAGCAACCAGAGACAGTAGCCACACGTTTTCCTCATTACCAGCAGAGATATACAATCGCCATGTTCCCTCCGCCATTTTCACCTCGCCTTTCACCCTTTTGACTTATCCTGCATTTATTTATTTTTCTTTCAAGTAAATCATTATTGTCGATTTAGTTTATTAAATCATTATTGTCGATTTAAATATTATTAATTATTATAAATTTTAATTATTATTTAATTTTTCTCCAGTATACGATAAATTCTACTGTTTTAATTATTATTAATTCCTAAATCTTTAAATTATCAACTTTCAATCAAGACATCTGTTCTCAAATTCTCGTCTATTTTAAATCGTAAATGTGGATTAAAGGGGTTTTTTATTTTCAATTAGAATTAGATTCCTCGTGTTCTTTTCGCATTTTGACAATTTTTTAATTGACGTCGTGCTCGCTATTCCCAAGTTTTCTGTCCACGTGTGGAAATATGTGCAAAAAAAAAAAAAAAAATCACTCCCTTCAGCTGAGGGAGAAGAAATCTCTCCGTCGTTGGACGAGCAAGAACCAGCGATTAGGCGAGCACCGCCTTGTTGTTCTCACAACGAGCTTCTGGTGAACGGAGGAAACGTTCGTAAAATCGACACGTAGTAATTTCACGCGCGTTCCTCCACCGATTCGTGCTCGAGAATAAGGAAGTGAATGGTTCTCCACAGACTGACTCTCGACCGAGTCGCTCGTAATCGCAAGCTCATTCGATAATTCACCTCGAAATTCCTCACACTTTGAAATTAGTAAGTTTTCACGCCTAAACAAATTTCTATCCGATCCGAGAAACAAGAATGAAAAGGAACATGTCATCGTCGTGGACTTTGATTTCTTTGACAACGTTTCGCGGGTCGTTCGCTGGTATCGCAACGATCCGATTTAAAAGAACCGCGCGTTGAGACTGCTCAACAGGCAACAGATCTTCGTTTTTCATCGATAATCGAGGAAGCGTTCGCCAACGTTCTCACGGCAATTAGAGACGCGATTGCACTTCACGGTAGTTCGGTTACACAGAAAGTGACCCAGACGTCGACCCTGGATGCAATCTGCGAAAAATCTCCCCTCATTTTGTAACGCGATTCCAAACGATTCTCCGTGGTGAGCATCGAGAACGAGCGATTATCAAACGATCTGGTATTTAACTCCTCAACCTGTACGCGCGTTCGTTTCGTTTCGTTCCGTTGTAACGAGTCGAACGAAGAAAGGAGGAAGACGATGATACTGCCGATACAAAGACCGAGCAGGAAGGAGTAGAAGAAGAAGAAGAAGAAGAAGAAGAAGAAGATCGGCCAACTCGACGCTGATGAAGGATGACTAACCAATTGTACGAAACCTACAATTAGTAACTGGAGCACGATCAAAGAGTTGCGTTCGATACCTTAACGTCGTTAAAGTAATACTCGGTATTACAACTGAGTCACTCGTTAATAAATCGCGCGGCGTGCTCGCGAGCGGTGAAACGTGACCGCGCCGCGAGAGAACACGTTGCGATCTATAAATCGCAAATAATTTCACTCTGCTCGTCCGCGATTTTCTCCGCAGTGTGCTCCCCTCGATGAGAGGAGGCTGATAAATTACCGTGATTCGTTGTTCCTTGATGTTTATATTTCCTCGCAACCGATCTCGTTCTCTCGATGATGGGAACGAATGGGATTGTTAACGATATTTTGACAGATACGTCAGACGTTTGCGTCAAGTGTTTACGGCAGATTTTAGCTGACCGAGAACAGAGGAAACATTCAACGCTGTTGAAATTTACGTCGAAACGGTAAAAAGAAACGCGGCAAGACGGAAAAAAGTTCCTGTTAAATTATTTATTCTTCGAACAGTTTACGAATTAATTTATATAGCGCCATTTAAAAAAAAAAAAAAAAGAAAGAAAGAAAGAAAAAAGCGGCATGTAAATGATTCGGTGAGAAGGACGAGCTCGTTCGCCGCTTTTATCGATGAAAGATCAATTGTCAACCGGTACGATGTAAAATGTGAAATATCATGTCAGAGAATTGTCATAGGAATTTGACAAAAGTCGTCGACTTTTTCTTTTTTATCGACGGAATGTCGAACAACAGGCGATCTCGATGTCTCGACTTGCTTGTGATCTTACGTTCAATTGTGTTTTAACAACATTTTTCAATAGCTGGGCGAACAGGCGTTCGAGGGGATAATTCGTGGAAGGAGGCGATCCAGTGACGGTAATTGAGCCCGTGGACACAGTTTCTTCGGATGCAAATTGGAAATGCATAAAAGATGAAGAACACGGTGCCGGACAGGATGTAAATGACTGCATGCAAATGTTGTCTGATTGCAAAGTTGCCGGCGTTACATTATACCTCGAATAACTGGAACAACAGACACGATACAAGCGAACGTCATCTCCTTTCTTCTCGTCTTTTTCCGCTTTTCCTTCTCTCCCTGCCCCCCTCTTTAATTTTTCTTCGCGTCGACACCAAGAACAATAACTTTACGCGCGAATAAAATCTGCAAGTTTTGAACGACGTAATTCGTAGAGATGTACAACTAATGCTATGCAATTTAAAACGCTAGCAAGCTGCGTGTATGCATGTGAGTGCTGTTTATGGAAAGAAAAGCAGAATCGATTTGCACGTGCAAATGCCTTCACGATGATGACTTCTTCGTGTACACACACGGTTCGCTGATTAGCAATTCACCGTGTTTATTTCGAGCCGCAGCTCGATTGCGTCAGAAGGAAATATTTAAATCGAATAAAAAAATTAATTTCGAACTAAGAGATTCAGGGATTCCGATTGCAAAAGCTGCTTGCGTTTTCGTGATTCTTTCCAGTCACCGTTTCTTTTGCCCTCGTTGAACCAACGATTGAAACACATGAATGAATTCTAGTAATAAATGTAACGGCGTGTTCAAGTGACAAGAAAAACCGGTTACGAAGCTCCGTCAACAGGATTGTTATTCGCGAGTTGCACTTCCTAGTTAAATACATTCTCATCCATTCTTTACGGTCTTAAATTGTTCATAACGTACAATTGAAGATCGTACGTAAGTTGTTCGTAACGTACGAGTTGAAATTCACTGTATATATAAATGACCGCGTGAAAACGTAAATTGCAAACGCAACGAGAAGTCACACGCGACGAAACGACGACAGAGAACCGCAACAATTTCACTCGATTGACCTCTCCCTCCGTGCAAGCAAACCGGCAGGCAAACCGCATTCGTAAATAACGCAAGAAAGAGCAGGATATCTCGCTCAGTCGCGATAACACCAGACATTATGTTTTCTCCAGGAAGTGTGCGCGAACGAAGATTTTCCCGGGTTGTAGGAAAAAGTTTCCATTCATTGTTCCGCGGCTTCCAAGACGCCTGTCCTATTTACGTCGCTTCTTTCAGCACGACAGAGCAGAGAGAAGTTGGAAAAAGGAGCCCGCGATACCTGTTGCACGCCCATCGCCGGATACCGACTTAATGTTTCGAATAACGCGCCCTTCCCCGCGATTCCGCGCATTCTCTCGTTCCTCTCTTTTCTCTCTCCGTTTCTTCTTCTTCCTCTCCCTTTCACTCGAGACGAGCTTTCACGCGATTTTTAAAGAGATTTAAAGAGAAACTTCCATTTATCTCCGTTTAACACCCTGAATTGATAAAGTTAAACGAACGTCGAAGAAAAAAGAAAAGGAAAGAATTCCACTTCAAGTTCCTTCTCGGCGAACTTCTTTTCTGTCATCGCGACAGATCACCAGAATCACCAATTGACAATACCATATATACCGCCGCAGTGACGATCGCAATCACAATCCTCGTGCAGAACAACCCCATTTCGCTTATTAAAATTAAAATTCACCCGATCGCGGCCGTCAGATCAAGCTAAACTCGTCTCACGTATCAATTTCTCCTCGTCGCTGTGCCAGCGAAACAGCGTTTCTATTACCTGCGGATAAGCATCTTGCCATTAGCTTACCATTAGGTAATTAAACCATAAACCAGCCGCCGGTTCACGCCCTCGAGGCTCGCGCGTCGCACGATACCGAAAGGTGAAGATAAGCGCGGAACCTAGAAAATTCCTACCCCCGATCGATTGTAAAACAGGCGGAGCAGAGACGTACCTGCTGTGCGCGCATCAGCTGCTGCTGCTGAAGGATCTTGGCGTGTTGGTGTTGATCCACCTGATTCGGCGGC
Organism: Tetragonisca angustula; assembly: GCA_036937485.2. Taxonomy (NCBI): domain Eukaryota; kingdom Metazoa; phylum Arthropoda; class Insecta; order Hymenoptera; family Apidae; genus Tetragonisca; species Tetragonisca angustula. Next base: position 138,329 of record JAWNGG020000310.1, read on the forward strand.
ACTTGCTGGGGGTGGTTGCGTGCAGCGGCAGCGGCGGCCGGTTGGGAAACACCGCCAGCGGCCGCCGCCGCAGCCCTCTGTCTCAGGCTCTGCTGCGTGAAGTTGATCGTCTGCGACTGAGATACCGAGCAATAGGTGTCCGTCTGGCCGGTCGGCCCCGATTGATTTTGGTTCTGTTGCTGATTGAAGTACATGCCCTGTTGAGCCGCCACCGACACCACTGGCTTCAGATCGCCCGTTAGCTGCATGTGCTGACCCGCCGACACCTGGAAATTTAACGAGATTTTTTACGTTAATAACTGATCCCGACTCTACGAGAAAGAGAGAGAGGGAGGGAGGGAGAAATTAAACGCCATGTAACTCCATAACTGAAATTCTATAAGAATTCATCGACGCGCTAATTCGCTGGCAGAATCCGCTGCACCGTGCGGATTCATTCATCAAATTGTAATTCCATCGAAGTATCTCGATTACTTTTTAACTCTTTTGCCGCGGGAGGGGAACAGAAAGAAAAAAAAAAAAAAAAGAAAAAAAACGAGAGCGGGCACAAAGGGCTGGACAAAGGCGAATTTTATTGCGTTTCGGTAACAACCCGTCCCATAGTGATCGTGCACGCGCTCCGCTATGATTTGGCTTGTTAAAGGTATGATCCATGGTCGAACGTAGATCAGATCGACCGGTGCTTTTCATCCGTGGTTACAGAGGCGGACAACGGGGATCGCCACGGGCGGGCTGGAATTTGGTTTCTAGCAAAAAAGCGGCGAACAAGTGGCGACTATTGTCCTGTCGTCGCTCCGTTGTCCGGTCAATGATACAAAATGGCTACCGTTCTTCAATATCTCATCCACCGACTGGCGCGGGGGAAAAGGACAAAGGGAGGGAAGCAGAAGGCACGAAACACAGTCCTGTGTACGGCTTCGATGACTCTTGACCCCCGACAATCGAATCGTGGTAATCTAGTTCGACTCTTCGAGCTTCCCTTCGCCAGTTTTCTACCGTCCAACGTGGGTTCTTAATTGTAATCTTTCAACGAAACTGTCACTCTATAGTGTGGGCAGTACGTTCCAAGTAGATCGTGGATTTTTGTGCAAATTCATACTCTTGAGAATCTGATTCAAGGAAAAGGGGATCTATCGAGAGTCATTGACCTCTTGCCACGCACGTCGAGAACTTTTTGGCCCAGAAATCGCAACATTTTCTCAATTTTAAGTATATTTAAGTGTGACTCGAGCAAAACAAATAAATTTATTACTTCTGAATGATTTCTATCCAGTGGATACCGACGAGTACAAAAGGAAAGCGGCGAATTATTGTATACGGTTTGGTCACTCGTTATGGTCCGCAATCAGTTGCCAGCGCAACGTGGTTGAAGCACCGTAGCTTGAATATTTTACATTTCTTTTTCTTTTTTTTTTTTTTCATATTTCGTGCAATTTTTGCACTTTTGAATTTCTTTTGTGCGTAAATGCATAAGAATGGAAATGGAGTTTTCCGTTCTGTTAATCGCACATCGCAAAAGAAAGACAAAAAAAAAAAACGAAAGTGGAAATTACAGTCAGACTACCAAGCGACGAAGTATCGCGTTCAGCGAATTGGACTCGCGCGAAATATTGGATAATGAGAACACACGGCATTCCTCTTTGGCCTCGGACCACTCATTGGCTGCCTCCATCAATCCTTTGTTCGTACGCACTATATGGAAATTGGCCCGATCCGGTACCTCGACGGTACTTTATTATAGCGAGCGACTTATGACCGACGTGGCTGTGTCTAAGTATCACAAGGTCTTGGGCGCGTGCACCGGCTACGCGTAATCGAGCCAAGCCTCGATCTTCTATAAATATCAAATTTTTGGTCCCACCAGTCTCTAAATATATCTTGCGCGCGATCGAATCGGGACACGCCTTCGTAGCGTTACTTTCTTTCTCCCGTTTTCTTCTCCTGATGCGATCGAGTTGGTGCAAATGTAGAAGAAGATCGTTTGAACGTCTCAAAGAGATGGGATACATCAACGTGTGCAATTATTCTCATTTGCTGACTCGCCATTGTTAAAAATGGAATCATCTTTCGAGAAATAACGCATTTTCCCCTTACTGATTAAGAGTTATAGCGAAACGAATAAAAAAAAGTAGCTTTTAATATTATTACGCAATTATTTTATATACAATAAACAAACGATTTTTAGAAACTGCGACAATACAATTTACGATTATTTATTTCTGTTCAAAGATGTTACATGCTGGAAACAGTCCTCACGCGTTACGCTCGAATTACATTTTACTTGGTTTACCAAAATTTCAGATTACTCTTAAACAAAATAAAACTCAACGGCAAAGTCACCCCGTGAAACGAAACACGAGCATTTCGATAACTCGGTAGAGAGCAAAATATTTGAATACCGAAAGATGGTGCCGGTTATTCTAGGATATTTCTGCATGGTCACGCGGCCATTTCACCGAGACAACGACGACTTTGCGCCCTTTTGCGCGAGCCATGCCGCGAATAATCTTCATTACGGGCAATTAGCGACTCGACGCTTGCGGACCTCCTGTTTCGACGCCGTTCCGCGCCGCTCGTTTCACCCTTGCTAACTACCATTGTGTCAGATGCCGCGAAAATTTGTAAATAATTCCTTCTCGTGGAATCTGGCCGTACGACTGCAGCTCGGTTTGTTGTTCCCTGCTTACGGTAAGGCAATTTTTGCGGCGAACTTCTAGAGAGATCAACGTTAAGAGGTATCGAAGGGAGGAAAAAAGTTAGTCTAGTATCTCGATCGAATTCAAACAGAAATTCTGAGAAAGATGAATTTGTATTTCATTAAATAAGATACGAAATATGAGAAATTATGTAAGATATAATTTTTTCTCTTCGAACGTAAATTCTCGAGTATAGAAAACTATATGTAATCGCATCTTCATCGAGTATATCACACGGTAATGCCACTCGCACTCGGCTACATCTATCCATATGACAACAATAATCAATGCACTTTGAAATGCACTTTGTTCATGATCATCGTAGACAAACTATCTTAGCAGACCATTGTATTATTAAACTTATCATTCTCGTTTCTAATTACCATTGTTCAACCATCCTTCTTGTCGATTAAATCTCTCTTGCATGATGTACGCTCCAGCCAAATTGACAATCGACAAATTAACAAATTAACCGGCCATCTACTAGTATAAAAGCATCCTATCATTTTAGCCGAATTAAATTAAACCAATTGACTCGATATCAAGTATCAACTGGGGATCGATCAAAGAAAGGATGATGATCGATGATGAACGTTCATTAACGAAAATGTGAGAAAATTTTACGTACTTCAAAATTAAAACCAAAATATATCTTTCACTTGCATAATTGTATAGCGACAGAAAGAAAAACACTAGGAGCAGAAAGTTAAATTGAAGAAATGTTACGAACCTTATGACAGTTTAATAGTCTATAAATGCTTCCACGTCTAGGGAATTCTATCGTATGGAATTCACAAATCTAATCCCCTAAATGATGCATCCAAACCTTTTTTCTTCACTTTCTCACAATCCTTAACAGCAATGAAATTTTAAACTAAAGAAATCTCAGTGTCTTCTGATGTTACCTACGATAGTTCTAGATATCTAGGGAATTTTGCTACAAAAGTGCTAGACATCTGAAATTCTCCATATCTAGGGAAATTTACAGTACTTACGAGTCTAAAATCCTTCGATCTCCAAGTTTGCATGCACTCGTCCCTGACTCGTTTCGTACAGCGCGAAAAGGAAAACGTCACGAAAAGAAAAGAAAACGTAGGAGGTTAAATTGCAGGGGACCATCGCGTAATCCGCATCGTTTCGCGGAAACGAGCAACCGTGCACGAGTTGGGAGCGGAAATACCGTAGGCTTTTAGTTATGACGCCGTAGGAGAAAGCCTCGTACCCTGGCCAGGTCGCGCATAATTAGCCTAAATCACGACGGGATGTCCCGGTGGGAGCTGCTGGCCGCGACATCTGCATAGCACGTGTCTTGTTATCCGCTGCTTACGGGGGCCGGAGAGTTTTGGCGAAACTACCGCAGCTTCCGCGGACAAGGACGAGTTCCCGACCGACCATTCAAGCTGGAATACTAATATGCAGAATGGCGGTCTGAAGCGAGGAACACCTTCCAGCAGGACGCTGGTCGAGATTCAGAGAAAGAGAGAGAGAGAGAGTATGGTCGCGTATCGCTCCTCCGATGGTTATTGTCGCTTGTGCGTGGTGGTGAATCGAAACTCGACGCGAGTCATGTCAATCCCACCCGATCGCGCCAATTGTTGAAACATTTGTTCTTTTACTACTTTCGCGAGGAGAACGTACAGTGATTGATCTTCCCTCGATATAAGAAATTGTCCGATTTATTTTTACTATTCAAGCTTTTGAAATCTTCCTTCGAAGAACTTACGGAAAATAAATTAAACGGACGACGCATAAAAAAAAAAATAGCAGTCTTTCTTCACGAATGTGTCACAACCTCGCCAATGAGAATCTACAACGAATGCGTTCCGTTTCATCGAACGAAATACCAGGTTCGACGCACTCGCTGGTGGAAGTAAATCGAGAGGGATCGAAAGAGAGTTTAATGGTGTTGAAACTGGTTGATGAATGTAGCGCGAAATTGATGAGCTCAAGTAGGGATGAGAGTGGTTTGATTTAGAATGCTTGATTGGCGCGGATATTTAGTTTCTGGAACGCCGACGTCGCAGGAATAATTAATTTCGTTTTGGGTAATCGTAGGGGATGATGGAGAAAGACGACAGTCGAAAGATCGATATAAATTGGATTGAACGGAAAAGAAACTGGGGCGGCGATGAAAGTTGAAAGAAGAAAACCAACAGATTAATCCTACGGTCAAGATATCATCAAGATCCTCTAGCTTCTTCTTCTTTCTTACATTTCTTACACGCTCGCATTTCCCCTAACGTCGATCAACCATTGCCCCCTTTTTTCCACGATGAAACACGAACAGCGTGAAAAAGCGAGAACATTCGAGAACGACTACAGCGAGAGCAGGGAGTAGGAAAAAGCATGACGGTGTAGCAAAATCGAGCGTATTCCCAGCATTTGCAAATCGAGCATCGTTTAATGACGAACGGCGACCATTAACGATCGCGTGTTCCTCGAACGATTCCGCATCGTGTGCATACCTCCACGTGAACAGAGGAGGCTTATCGATCGATGGCTGGTATCCCGGAGGGGCAGCAGCCATAAGCGCGGTTGCACGCGTTGCACCCGTGATACGCGTGTGTTTCGCATAATCGCCATCTTTGCCGCTGTATGGCTTGCCTGTGTGCCAGGCGGGTCAATTGGCGAACGCGAGAGCGACAGGCAGGTTGACAAACCTGTTACGGATGACATTTGGCTGCAAGTATTCCAGGTATCTGAAATTAGAGGCGCTGCCGCGGCTATTAGTTATTAATTACACGAACGGTTAGCGCCGTCTCGTGTAATTAATAATATCCATTCGAGCTTGCTGATTGCGACTGACTAAGCGCCACCGTTATCGATCTCAGGAACACCGTGCACCTGTGTGCGCTCTGTGTATTTCGTCCCCCCCCCTCTCCTCCCTCCCTCTCCCCCTCTCTCTCGCTCGTATTAGGCGAGTTTCAGATAGATAAATTTTAGGCAACTTTAAGCTGCAACTTCATTTTTGTTGTACGATCTTTGACTTGAAAATCGGTCGATCTCTCAGATGGTTAACAGTTAAATCTCGAAACGATTTCTAATTGATTCAACTTGAAGGTAATTCATCCGGCTATTCAACTCGAGCGCAAGTTAAAAGTTCGGAAATTTCAAAAAATTTTCCAAAATCCTTCAACTTCGACAGAGCAGATCCCACGTGAAAATCGAGCGACAAATACGATTCCTTTGACACTAATCACTGGACACGATACCAGATCATTGATCGTTTTCTTACTAGCCCCGACGGAATGTAAATAACAAACGAAAACGAATCAGTTGTATCGTTAATGCTAAGTTAGGCGATCGAGTCCCACTGTCGTCAACGTGCGTGTTGCGCACAGTGGAGCCTGACTCACGAGCAAGAATTCCGCGAGAATCGCGTCGCGACTAATATCACGGCGCGGTAATCGCTAATCATAGCGCTCGCGACTTGCATCGCGAGCACGTTCTCGTTGAAGGATATACCGGGGGACGACAAATTAGTAGGTCTTTCAGCTTCTGATTTTCGATCGTAGTTGGGCAGTAACGGCCGCGGCGAGGACGGACACACGTTGGTAGTTACGAAGAACGAAATGGAGGCGCTGGTTTTGTAACATCTACCAACGGAGGTGAATGCGACCGGGGGCATGGGAAGTGAAACCGAGCGTAGAACTACTCCGGAGGTTGTTGAAAATCGCTTCCACTACTATTTTAAGTCGTTCTATAAATGAATCTTTCTGGCGGGCATCTTCAACGAAGCTCGACTCGCGACTGGTTTCTTTCAGATAACCAGACACTCTCGTACAAATTCAATCTCGACACGTGTCATTTTCTGTACGACAATTTCTAATATCAATAACATCGGTGTCGATTTAAGCATTCGATCTAAGCGTCATCTTTCTAAAACTGCGATATTTATTGATCTCACGTTGCTCCTTTCAACGCGATGTTTGCCAAACAAATCCACTCACAATCGACACAACGAGATCTCGATACAACCGCAACGGCAAGGTGATCTTCAGGGAAAACATGGCGTTCGTGGATCGTCACCGGAAGCCAAACATTCCGCCATAGGAAAACACTCGACGAACGTAAGTACCTACAGAGCAGTTAGTCCACAGGAGTCCGAGGCTGACGATCAACAACCAAGCGTCGCACTCTAATGATCCACAAAACCATAACGGAGTTTCGAAGCCCCGACACTGCGCCACGGGGGAGCAACTATGTAACCAGATATTGAAACAAATCGAAAACGAGCAAAATTGTACGCGCACTTGCATCGCGTGAGCACTTTTCTCCCTTCGTTCGTTCTCGCAGAGCTACATATTTTTCTAAAAAGAAGTGCAGATTAACACTGTGATGTGACACTGATGACTTTATTTATTTATTTGTTTATTTAATGGGAAAGCACATTAAGAAAGGGTACACAAAAAGTAAAGGAGAATGATGATAACAAAGTGAAATAACAGAAAACGAATGTAAGTGCAAAAGAAACGATACTGTGTTGCATTTGCAAATTATTTCGCGCATTTTATATTCAATCATGAGATTGAGAGTCCTTAATAATTTTGTCAGCCATGTTAGAAACTCTGCACGAGTTGAATTTTTAATCCTGGATAAAAGGACGGTCGATGTCTAGAACGTGCATTATGTTAAATTCCTTAAATAAAGAGGTCCGCATTAAGCACCTTGCGTAAAAAAAAAATCAAATCATGTATGACAGATTATATATTTATAATTATGATCGATTAAACGCCACTAGTCTCTCAATCTTATAAGCGACAGAACGCCGAAGGAAGGAATTTACGCTGAATAAAGTGCGAGAAGGGAGACCAGACATTACAAATTTTGAACAGAACTCGCTAAATGTCCTCGATGAAAGTTACACCTTTGCAGAAAATAGGTGGTTACAGTGGTTAAGATTTCGTGATACTCTGAATTTCGTAATACAGAGAAGAGGTGTTCTGCTCGTTTGGAGATTCACTCGAAGCGGAGGCAACCTTCGGATGAACACCTTCCGACAGAGGATCCAAGCCTGCTCTCGCAACGAGAAATCCAGAGTGCACTCTCAGGCTGGTAATCCTCTGCTTACGCCGTTGGACAAACGTTGCTCGAGGTGGAGGGAGGCGAGATGATTCTGTGCATAGGTGAGCTGCACGAGTCTCCTCGGACGGTGACCTCCACCTTCGCTTCCACCTTGCGTGCCACGATATGCAACACGTTCACTATGGTGATTCTACTGTGCGGCGAGCCGCAACGTTGCAACGAAGCAGCAAAGGATTCTACTGGCGAACAACAAATCGGGAGAGCAGGATCGACGGAGGATTTTCAAGATGAAAATAAAAAGCTACAGTCGAACACTGCGGAGTGGAAACGTAGATATCGATTGAAAGATATCTACACATTGTGGGCGTAAATGGCGAACTTTTAAGAACGTAATTTGCTTCCAACAGACGCAACAGCGTACGAGATTGACAAACGTACGTGTGTACTTGGAATAGGGGGCGAAATTTCGCTGACCTTTCGCTCGGTCCTGTGGGAAGAGAATGTCAAAGTTGGGCAAAGTGTAGCAGTTCACTCGACACACAAATCATTAAATTTCGATAGCATCGAGCGAGTTTGTTAAAGGCCTTTTTTTCTACGCTGTTTCATAAATAACGCCCGGGAGGGAAAATGTCACTGCACGTACGATCAGCGAATCCAGTTATCTCGAAACGAGAGGTTGCCATCAACCGAGAATTTGAGATTCGCTGCGTGTTGCAAGATTCTTTCCGAAAGATCTGTCGATATATTGTTAACCTATTCTTAATAATATCGTTAATCGTAAAATTTGTCATTGCTCGAGATCGCATCGCGTATTTGATAACAAACGTAGCGATCGTTTAATTCAAGCGTCAAGCAACGGCGAACGGTGCGCGAAATTACCGGGGACGGAGGGTTGGCGCGAAATTACCGAGGGTCGAACGAGGCTCTGGCTTCGCGGTTCGCTTTTTATCGGATCGCGACATCTCGTGAACGTGGGCGAAATAATTGATCTGGGGGGATTAAGGCGGGACCGAATACTCGGGCCAAATTGAAAGCCGGGAGGCAAAGCGGGCCAGCAGCATCCGCGAAAACCTGCTCGCTGCCACGGTTTTCCACCGGCGGCGGATTAAAGCGGAATCGATTTAATTGATTAGGCGTCATTTGAGTTTGTTAGGTTTCTATTAAGCGGCGTTACGCCATTACCTGGTTTCTCGGCATATTCGCAATTAGCCAGACGGACGAACGCACTTTTCTCTCTGTTTCTTTTTTTTTTTTTTCAATTTACGATTCGGAATCTCGCTTGTTTATTTTTAAAGAAGAATTACAATTGACCGGTTCATTGACTATTCATGATCGATCGTAGTTTCGAAGAAACGAAGAGCCGATGTCAATAAAATTCTACAATGTTAGACAACTACATTTTTCATTGACACGAATATCCTACGAGAGTTTGCGACAGCTCGATTATTTTCAAAGAAGAATTACAATTGGCCGATTTTTATTAATTATTCATGACTGTCACATTTCAAGGAAACTTTGCAATATAAAGCAACTCGTCTTTTCACTCCTCAGAAACTTGCAATCGGAATTCCTGTTTACCTTTAAAGAAGAAACTTACAATCCATCATTAATTGTTTAATAATTGACTATAATTTCAAAGAAACAGATGATTAGCGAATGAAATTTCACAATGCAAAATAACTATTTTGTCTTAGACAGACGATCTGTTTTTTCTCAATTTTAACTGAATTTGCTTCCAAATCGTTGCCAATGTGCGAAATTATAAAAGCCCGAAGAAAAATCAGAAACGGTTACTCGCAATTACCAAAAAAAAAAGAAAAAAAAAATATGATAAGCATCGATAAGGTGTACATCGTTATCCGGGACGGCGACAAAAACAGCAGTAACCTGCAGAATGGCTGTTGGCTAACGGACAGGAAGTTGCGAACGTCGCAGCGGAATAATCCGGTCGAAAAGTTAACACCGTAGAACAATGGCGTACTTGGGTGCCTGCCTGCCTGCGCCGTGCCGCACCGTGTAATCCTTCTCACAGAGAGAAGAAACGAGAAACGAGAAACTGCGACGAGAGAGAATCCCCCTGATACTTGCAAGGCCGAGGGAACTGTAGCCAGGCTGGACTACGCAAGATGAACTGGCACAACCTCCCCCTTTTCTTAATGCGCTTCCGCCGCTCCTTTTAACTCTACAAATATGAGCATCGCGTTATTATCTTCGCGCGGACGATCCTCGAAATGAAGATCCTCGCGGCGCACGTCGAAGAAAGCCGTCGAGAGGATTCACAGTTCTTAGACTTTTGCCAGACTGTGAGAAACGATTCGTGCTGCTTCCTACGCATGTAAATTTGTTCGAATTTCGAACTTCGGGTAACATGGTATTTGTTTTTTTTTTTTTTTCGTCGAAGAAAGTATTTGATAAAGGTTAAAGATGAAGATTATTCTGAGAAGGAGAACAAAGGACGCTTTTTTGGCATTAACTGCTTAAATGAACTTTCGAAACCTTCACCTATGGCTGGGTTATAAATACAAGCACTTATTGGCTTCTCTTCTTCGACAAAATCCGCTACAATTTGCGAGCGTCTGCCACGCTGAATTTGTCCAAGAAACTACGAACGATTTCTTAACTTGAGAGTTAAGTTGAAAGTAGGAAGTAAAAATATAGTTTTCCACCGATACCTTAGACCGTTACGTGAGTAATTTCTTTTTCTTTTTTCTTCCTCGACGAATCGCTGTCGTCTCCGCGTGTACCAAGAGCGGGAACTAAACAATCCTGATCCTTTCTCGAAAGCAAAGGCGTACATCGTTGGTGTCCAACCACGAAACTACGAGAGGCGTGCAACACCGACAAATAATCCAATTTGAAGAGTTAACGGAACAACGATACAGCGAGTCGAGGATACGTGATAATTCCTTCTCCCACGGGGAACAAGGGAGAGAACGAGAAAATCTCTGGATACCTCAATCCAGTGCTGAAAGAAGAAGTTTCTCCTTTGATCAAATAGCACAAACCCAACGGATGCGTTCCTTCCTTTTTCTATCTTTTATTTCCCACTCGCTGGTATCAAGCATTCGCCAGCCACCGTTTCATTCAAATGAGAAGTCTGTGTGAAAATTTATGGTATTACCCGTTTCGATAGTCGAGGAATCTATACGCACTTGATTTTTGATTTCTTTCTTTTATTTTTTTTTTTTTACTTTATAATATTTATAATATTACAATAATATTGACTATATAACATTTATAATGTGAATTCTTTGTGTTTCGTTACAAAAAGTTATGTACGTAGTATTTTATATTACATTTCATAGGATATATTTTTTGAAAGAATTGCGAAAGACTACGGTGCCACGATAAATTATGATTTCACCGAGGTAGAATACGGTTTTAGGTCAGGCGATGTTAAGACTGAAACGTTTCAAGACTGAAATATAGATCGTTGGAGTTATTCACCCAGTTTCGAAGTTCCATCGAGTTATACCCTTTGGCGTACGCTTCCGCGGCTTGTAAAATATGAAAATCGCGCAAATCGATGGTACCTGCATTTAAATAAATTATTCGGAAAATTTCTAAATTCGCACCGGTGCGCCATTCTCTTTTGAACGAAAAAAATAATAATCGAAGAAAAGAAATGGTAATTATTTCCGAAGTTAATAGAAAAAAAATAAATCTTAACGTTATATTTATTAAGTAATAACAAAATTTATATATATATTTCACTAGACCTCACAGTCGAGAAAAATCTCGAAGGAACTGCATGGCCAGCGATCAAAGACCAGTATGTATCGTGTTGTCGAGAATAAGACGAGGAGGAAAAAGTAGACAGAGGAACGCAAACACGGAGAGCTACAACTCGCCCGGAGAGCTACAATCGTTATTTCTCGCGCCTAACCGGTCATGCACATTCTACTTGGAACATTGACGCGTGCATCTCGACAGCTTCGACTCGCTGCAAAGTTCACGAGCGCGTTTCTTTCGTCACCTCATCCAGACATTGTACAACAAGTTTTATACAACAAGTTCTTTTTTTTATACAGAGTTTTTAATTTGCATTATTTATTTTTTATCTCAACGATAAATTTGGAATATCAATACCCGAGAATTTGGTAATCAAATAATTAGCTTCAAGACGTTGCTCTTGTTACACGTCTTTAAAAATCTTTAAAAATTTCTTCCATTTCCTACCCACTTTGTTCCCATTATCTTCGTTGTTGCACGTTTCCGTTCATTAATCTCTATGCACGAAACTTTCGTTCTTTTTAATTGAATTTATAATTTTCTGCCTCTTATATTATTCCGCGTCAACGTGTGACTTTCTTCCTCGAAAAAATTCGCTATTCAAACCTGACCGTTTAAACGAAACTTACCGTAAGACGTGTTAATGATTCAATGTAAATGACAAATTATTTTCCCATCATTTTGCGTTATATGTTTTATATTATATGTACGTGTATTCGAGTTTATCAAAATATTCGAATTTATCGACTCTGTAACAGCAAAAGAGCAAACGCGCTTTATTTCACTGGATTTCACTAAGTGTTTCAAAAAAAACCGCATGTCAAGTTTCCTTCCCGATAACATTTCAACAATAAAGTTCCATCGTGGAGGAAACTCCATCGTACACATTAAAAGTGCATCGCTCTTGTTGAAAGTTGGCGCGCCGTTACGTGACACGAGATATTTAACAAATCGATGAAAGTTGCCTGGTGGCTAGTAGTGTACAACACATCACGCAGTTTCAAGAAAATAAAATCTCGCCTTCTTCGTTTCCGTATTTCCGATCTGTAAATCGTCCTTCCAGGCGACTCCGAGAGCGCAGAGATCAGTGGAGTAGCTCGACGCGAGAGGAGCCGCTTTTCAGTAGTACGGCCGTATCTATTGTCGGACACGACAGCCTTTCTTCTAACCCGAGCTACTCGATAAGCCGGATCGGATCTGTTCGGCTAACCGATCGCAATGGGCTCCCTTTTATTCCTCGTTTACAAACTAAAACGATGCTTAAGCCGCATGCTATTCACAGCGATCGCAGGTGATCACGTTAGAAGGTTTTTCTTTATTCTACGTCGAAGGTTTCTGCGTCCGAGAATTTGAACGTCACGATGTTTCTGTTCATAACACGCTGACTAGTTTCTGAATTAAATCAACGATCGTTTAAATAATCGAAACGAAAGGATGACTTCGAAACGCGAGTGCAAACTTCCACTTTAAATACTTTCTTTTCCAAACGACTGTCAACACGATCGGTCATGGCGGACCACACCCCCGAAATTAGGGCGTGCCCTTGGAAACATAGAAATAATCGTTCTATAAACGTTTATACAGCAGGCGTGTCTCGCTTACAAGGTGACTTTTCCTAATCATTTTTCTTATCCTCCCCCGAGAAATGAAGTAACGAAAATCAACGAAAAGAATGATTTTATCGTGCAAAAAAAAAAAAAAAAAAAAAAAAGAGAAATCACGTCTTCGAACGGATGAAAACAATAGCTGCAAACGTTGGAAAGGTGAAAAAGGGAGGTTAGTCTCTGGCATACACGCGAGGGTGTGGTCACGTGACGGCGACAAGGACGAATAAAACGAAGAGGATCGCGGAGCCAAGTTTTGTGAAGAATTCGAGGGCCACACGCGACCCACGCCTAAAACACGTCTCCGTCTCTATCGTAACTTGACGTTTCTTTCCTCTACTCCCCCCTCCCCCCTCCCCCCTCTGTCTTTGCCCGTTCCTCTTCCGTTCCAGCCACTTTCTCCCCTCGATCCTTCGTCTATCCCTCCGTCCTTCCTCCAACCCCTGTGTTTCTCCTTCGTCGCGACTGTGCTCCCTTCGTTCGAGTGGCGACACACGTTCCGATTGCACGTTTCAACCTGTCGTCGTGCGGCTGAACTTTCGTGCGAGAGGCGAAAGGCATCGACGTTACCCGATACAACCCCTTGAATACGTCGGGGAAATCACCGGAACGTTGATAAATTTACCGTGCCGCGAGATAGCGGGCTCTCGCAATAGCAACGTTCGATCTCCTAATAATCGCCGCGCTAGCGATCTTCGTCGACGACGTCACCGCTGAATATTAAACGGACACGTTCGATACGTTGTGACCAACTGGTTCTCCGTTTCTGTTTTTTTCCCCACTGCAGCTGTTTGACCGACGTACACGTGTAAAGTTCTCTGGCGATTCTGACAAACGATAGGGTATGGACTTTTCTAAAAAAAAATTTCTAATTCGAGGATATTCCCATCGTACGTAACACTGATTAATACTAGAATTAACACTAGATCATCGAAATGTAAAGTTTGCGGCAAAGAAATGAAAACGAATGGGAAAGGAACAATTAACGAGCTTCTGTTTATATATTTTGCTAAAAATCATTCGAGTCTCTAAATATACGCTCTAAATGTGTAAAATTTCCATGAGGAAAATTCTAAATTGGTCGTATCAACCATTTTTTGGTTGTTGTAGCGTTGAAAATATCATAATTTTTGGATAAAAATAAAAAGTCTAGAAACAGTTATTGCAACAATGCATATACAAGAGCCGAGAGTGTTGGCGTTTTCGAGCCGATTCCGGCGTGGTTGGGGATTTTCATGGGGCGCTCGTTATCGCGTGCCAAGCCTCGCGTCGCCGCGAGCAGCTGAAGCGATGAAAACGCCTCACACCGTCGCGTCGGAGTTGCGATAATTTTAATTTCACTGGGCTCGATTCGTCGCCGCAGCTGCGCAACTCGCGCCGCGGATGGAAACGAGCGACGAACAGCACGGGAAGATAGGATCTCGTCGAAAGGGTCGGGGGAGGAGAGAAGAACGCTGTAAGAGTTTCGATTCGGCGAGAAATCCGCCGTTTAAATAGTTAATTAACGCGCGAACCCGTCTCTCGAAAACTCTGACGCGAAAATCGACGATCATTGGTTTCCACGAATATGTATATCTTTTCTCATCTATTATATACCTTTTGTTTTTCAGCGCACGATTTGAAAAAAAAATGGCGCAAAGATCGTCGAACGTGCACGTTGTCCATTTGTGTCGTTAATTATAAAAAACAGAAATTTTTGCCATGCGAGATAAAAGTTACAAGCTAATCGACAAGTTCGTAGAGTGTTTTCGATTAAAAAAAAAAAAAAAAAAAATCGTCTAGAACAACCAACGATTAAAATGTAAAATTTCCATTAGAGACGTTAAGGTAAAGGAAATACAATAACTTTATAATACTAATAATGAAGTGCTCGCGCTTCTATTTATACGTTTTACGAAAAATCATTTAAATCGCTGAAAATCCACTGTTTCGCGTGTATTAAAATTTCTAACGAAAATCATAAATCGATCATTTTGACCATATTTCGGTAGTGCCTAAACGGGACTAAAACAACTCGTAATCAACACTTTTTAAGATTACCAATTTCTTGGTAGCAAAGGAAATAGTGTTTCTTTAATCCCTCGATATTTTGCAATATCGCAAAATTCACAATCCTCGCGATCAAAATTCATCGATTGCATGAGGAATGGCGTTCGGCACTGCCTCGGTCGCAGGGACGAAGGGTAAAAATACGAAACTACGGCGGGTTTAAGTAGAAGCAGCCGGATGGCTGAAACGTTTGAAAGATTAACAGGGCGCGCGCGGCCGCGCCAGCGTCCAGCACTTGTTCTATTATTATGATTCACACTGCGCACGATCGCCGGTGTTAAATGGCCACGCTCGTGAACCCTTACAGCGGTCAATTAGTCGCCGTGCATTAACCGGCTCACGTTGTCCGGGACTTTCGAGCGGAAGGTAATTAAGCTGATTACCAGCAGGAATCTTTTCGCGTATGCCCGTCGCTCTCGGCGTTCCATCATCGTCGTGTACGAGAGCCCGGTGTGCCGCTTCCTGTACGCGGTCTCCAAACGAGCGGCAATATTTCTCTGCCTATACGCATGCACGCTCTCTCTCTCTCTCTTTTTCTCTCTCGACCATGTCCGTGAAACGAGCAGTTTTCACTCGACGCTCGGAAGGGACTTGGATCGGTTAAAGTCGATCGGTCAAAGTGCAAAGACGCGCTACGAACGAGGTCGGAGAATACCTCGTGATATTCTCTGATCTTTGTTTGTCTTTTCGAGAAACTTTGGGGAACGTTCGTGCCTTCTACAAGAAGCTGGGAATCTTCGTCGGGAGATGACTAGAATCCGCTGGGAACATTTCCCGGCAATTTTTCTCCTTTATAGAAAAGCTGAAGTGTGTACAATTACAGAGCAAAAATATATAACCCACCTGTTTCGTTTCTTCCCGAAAAGATTAAAAGTCAAAATAACATTCCGCCAATCTACCAAAAAACATGGGTATTCTCTTCCTGTATTTATATGGAATTTATATAAATTTATATTTATTATTTATATAAATATTTGTGTATTTATATGTTTAGACAGGGATACGATAACGGAAAAATATTTACATAGAGATAAAGAGAGAGAGAGAGAAGACGATGGCGGTCAACAAGCTGCTCGAGAAGGCGGTGACAAATTTTCGGGCCGAAGAGTGGTTTCGAGAGTGTGTGTCGGTGTGCCGCGACGAGCCAGAGGAGAGGGCGCTACAAATTAACGCGTGGTTAATGACTCGTGGAAAGGGGTGAGCAAGAATGTAGCGAACCGAAGAGGTCGGCCTACCCCGTGAAAGGGAAAAACGCTTGAATACGGTTTGAGGCGGGGGCTTGCGCGCGTAAGCCGGCCACCTCCGTGAGAACTTGAGCGAGCCAGGCCTGCCTGCTGGTCACTGGCGTAATATTCTCGGACGAGGGACACTTTCCGCGCGTGGAGTCGTTGCACACACGGCTTCCTGGTCGATAGAACCGGCGGTGCAAGCTGCACGCCGGTGCAGATATCGCGTAACTCGATGATTAGCAACCCCACGACGACCACCACCACCACCACGTCTCCACGTCCAACGTTCAACGTCCACGACGTGGCAAAGGGCCCCGGCCGCGTGTGTGTCCGATGCTTCTGACCCCGGTTGGACAAACGGTGAACCGTGTGATCGCGCGCGCGCACACCCACGGATCGATCGGTGTGCCTCTCTCTCTCTCTGTCTCTCTCTCTCTCCGTGTACCCTTTAAATTTCGTAGTGACGCCTCGCGCGACTAATTGGTCGACCGGTCGATCCTCTTCGGCCGCCAGAGCTTGATAAGGAGGTATTGTACGCTCATGGGGCGTAATAGCCGCGCTCCTTGCTGTAATTTTCAACGTTTATCGGCGTTGCTGCAACCGGTATCCACCGGTGTGGACACTAGTAAAAGTGCTTTCGACTCGCGGCTCGTCGTGGATTTCGACGACGACGCCAATTTAGAAGCTGCGTCGGACGAGACTCCCCTTTATCCACCGGCGATGAAACAAATTTGTTTTAAAACAAATACGATGTTCACCCTTTTTTTAATTAATGATAAAGAAACGACCACTAACGAAAAGAGCGTGAAACGTGAATTTGAACAAAAAAAGAAAAAAAAAAAAACGTAACTCCAAACAGAAAAACTGGAATGAACAGTGCTAGTATAATGATCGAAAGTTTCGCCGGCTGGTGAAACCACGAACCTCCGCGCCTACTATGGCGGCAGAAGTTAGTTGCGAAATTAATGCATTTTCATTTTTAGCGGCCGAGAGGAAGCCAGTTTAATCGAATCTAGTTGCGCAAGGATGCATAAATAACCGTCGCGGGAACTTCTCTGCTTTCTGCCGCGCGAACTATAAATCGCAGATCACGGTTCAAAGAAAGGCGTCGATCGGTGGAGTGCTTTGAGGCGACATTAGTCCAGCGGAATCGAGTCGCTGGACGAAACGGAACGGACAGACGCGCACGACGTGATCGACACCTCTCTTCCTGTTTTCGAACAAACGGATATTAACTCGGGGGGGAAGGAGGGGGACGCGTTGCCGGCAAAACGCGGAAAATCAGCCCGTGGACAACTTGCAGACGCCTCTTTTATCTCGTTTACGTAACTCGTAAATGACGCTCATGCATTTGCGAAAATACGTGAGTCCACGCAAGATAGCTGATTCTGATAGATTTAAATCGACAATAAACTGGTTTAATTGATATAAATCTCTTTCTCCGTGGAATCACGTTCATTTTCGGTAATATCTTCGCAAACTGGCCAACCACCACTCGTTCCGACGATAATTTAGCTTCCGAATTTGCGAAAGTTGTGGCTTTTCAATTAGAACCGTGCATTTTTGGTGCGACGAACGTTTAACCCCTTGCCACGCACGTCGAGAATTTCTTGTCCGAAAATTGCAACATTTTCTCAGTTTTAAGTAATATTGAAATGTAACCCAGGCAAAACAAACGATCATTTCTATCCAGCAACGTCGTAGCGACGAGTTCGAAAGAAACAGAAAGCGACGAATTGTGTACGGTTCGGTCACTCGTTATGGTCCGCGAACCAGTTGCCAGCGCAACGGGGTTAAATTTCCGCGCGGTGCGTATCTATTCGCGCTGTCACGTTCCACTGTGTGAATGGAGGGGGTGAAAAGAAGGGAGGAGGATAAAGAGGAAACGAAGGAGAAGGTGATAACAGAAAAAAAGAAAGAGGAAAATATACGGTAAAATTAAACGGTATCGACTGATCTAGCGCGATTAAAATGCAAATAAAGTGAAATGGAATATTTTTCAAACAAAACTGCTGACACTTCGGTTTCGTCGTATTTCGTTTTATTTGGGAAACAAGATGTAGCAAGTAACCTCGTTCCACGATTTGATTGTTTGGCTAGAATTTCGACTGTTTCCAGATGAAGTTAAGACAGACTACGCCTGTAGATTTGCATCTTTTATCCTTAAAGCTAACACAGCGGAGTAGAACGAGAGGGTGAACGAGCAGACAAGTGACAAAGTAGTTAAACGACGGCAGCCTGATTTCCCTAGCTCCGGAGGAGCAATTGACGAACTTTATCGAGCCGGTATTTCATCTTTCGACTATTCCGAGTGTTATTAATCGCTTGTCATTCGAAATACGCGTCGTTCGCTTGTCATTTAAAAAAAAAAAAAAAACACTACATTATTGAATTTACTTGATAGCTTGAATAAAATAATTTGAAACAAGAGTAGGAGGTAAATAATTTTTTTTTTTTTTAGTGAAACACCGCGGAAAAATTCAGACACATCCGGCAAGTGTCCGGCAAATAATTTATAAACGAGAGTATACCACCGTCCAGAGGATACGAAAGGATTAAACGAAACTCACGACGCACGACGAGCTCCTCGAGGCATTCATCCCGTAAAGTGCGTGCGATCGCCGACGAATTAAAAGCGTGGCTCGCCAGGCCGCGTCTCAAAGCGCGTTACGTCGCGTTACGTCGTTTTAATGTAACAGGAGAACGTCTGTCTGCTATTTTCCCTGTGATTCGAGCTTCCGCCTCCTCTCCAGCCACCCCTTTCTTCCTCCTTTCTCTCTGTTCGTTCTCGCGCAGTCGGCGCACCCTTCTTTCTCCGTTTCTCTTTGCTTTTCAGACCCCCCTTTCTTTTTTTTCATACGCACACGCGAAAATAAGCGTTTACGACGGACGGTGGCGAAGGGTGGCTCTGCGCGCCGTTCGTTGATCGATACATTTAACCACTATTTGTGCAGCGACTTAGCGAACGACACGCGCGCGTGATTCCACTAAGCGAGCGTATAAGCTGCTTCGAGAAACACGTCTATCGGGGCTCGCGAATATATCCGTACGCTCGTAGACGAAAATTAGCGCTTTTTGCGAGACTCGATCACACGATTACAAATGTCAGTCATCGTATATTAAAAATAAATGCTGTACATTTCAGTACAATTACGGTAATTGAGATTGATCATGAAAATAAATTAATTTGATCGTAATTTAATGAAAAATTTTTTATTATAAAAATTGTAACGATAAAATTCAAAGATCCTAAAATTGATGAAATTCCAGTTATATGAATTGAAAAAATTGTAAAATCAACAGAAGGAGATATAAATGATATAAATATGTGGAGGATAAACAGTTCAACCAGTTCCTGAATTAGGAAAAAATAAATTATTTAATAACAATAAAAATAAAGATGGTGGAAGCAATCAAAAACTAATATTATTTATTCGTGGAAATGCTATATCAGATGATCCTAATATTAAAGGAATTAAAAAATTTCCAAATCTACCAATTATAAATGGTATTACTATAAAAAAAATTATTAAAAAAGCATGACTTGTAATAATAGAATTATGAATTTGATCATTATTAATTCATATTCCGAAATATCGTGCAACGAGGCATATATCAAGTTTTCTAAATCAACTTTAGATAAACGCTTCTATGTGAAGAACTTTGATTTACATTTACACGTCATCGATATGAAAGAAAAAAAAAAGAAAATTTACACAACCGAGAAATTGACAAGTTTTTATGCCCAAACGAGTAAATTTTATTCGTCGGGTTAACAACGTCGATCTTGATTTCATGTAAATCCCTTTTGTTTTACAAGTCAGCCATGAAGTGACGAATACAAAATCCCGTTTGAAAAAGATTCGCGTAAACCGCGGTGTGTAAAATATCGATCAACGAGTTAGGCCAACGAGCTGACAATTCGTCACCAATGACACGCAACACTCCGAAAACAGCCCTATCGCGCTAGAGCGATCCCCTGTTCGTTGACCCACCAGCAATATCGTCAATTATCATATTTCACAGAGGTATGATCGAACGTTCGGGCGTTCTCCAACCGAGTGTCCCGATGATAACGTTCGTCGTTATCGAAGATTCGATCTATGTGCTATATGTTCTCTCTGCCCGCGCTAATAAACGATCCTCAGGAACAAAGGTCAATGTTGCAAAGAGAAGGTACGTTTTTTAATTACAAAATCCGAGCATCAACGACGTTTTTACGCCATCCAGCTGAAATGTACAAGCTTTAGACCAAAGGTATTGATTACTTTGTTCGAAATTTTTGGTTCATTCTCGTACTTCACTCGGTGTCCATTATAGTAAAGGGTGGGCCAACAAAAGTTTCTTCCTATCTATTCTTTTTAATGATTCGACAAAATACAAGAGAAAACTAATTTTGTTAATGTTAAATTAAATTTAAGTTCAAACATGATTTTCTTCATTATGCTTCAAAACACTGTTTCTCTCAAATGTTATATAAAAAAAGTTACGGATTTATTTTACTTAGTAAGAAGTGACTTTTGGTAGGGTTGGAATATATATCGTTGAATCGATTAATGCGTGATATAGATCTTTAAATATCCGCATTGTCTGTTTTCAATCGATGATCTTTCTCTGGCAAATATATATTATATTATTATATCAATGTATTTGTTAATATAATATATATATATATATATATATATTATATGATATTATATTACACGTTATATCATTATATTAATGCATTCGTTCATCTTTGAGTCTAATCTTTCTAAAATCGAGGATCTCAGTCTTCGAATATTGAAAACGACAATATGAGCCAAGCGCCCGACTACGTTATACGGGCAAATGTTTCTTCAGGTGTGCCTTCCTCCCTGGCGTTTCCATCGATACTTGACAAACAAGTTTAAAAAGGCAACTTTCGTACGGAAACGTACGTACGGCGTAGTCGAAGAACTTCGGATTCGTAGTTACAGAAAACGAAACCGAACGCGGCGAATCCCCGGCTGACTTCAACCCTTTGAAAAATTCCAACCGACTCGAGGAACGAGCGCGAACCTCGTCGGAGGTAACGGGAGGACCTAATGAAATTGCGAGAATCGGTGAGAGCGGCAGGGGGGAGGGGGTGGGGGGTAGAGGAGAGAAGGCGACAAGAAAGAGAGGGAGAGACAGAGGTTAGAGCAACCGACGTTGTGGCTGGATAGAAAGAAAAGTGAAAGAGGGATTTCGATGGAGCAGAGAAAGAGAGAGAGAGAGGGAGGGAGGGGGAGGGAAAAAGCAAGAAAGAGAGGAAGAGAGTGGAATGGAGTACGAAGAGTGGCTGCTGCCTGTGGCTCCCCGATATCGATTTCCGATAGCGGCATTTAGTGCTCTGTATATTCTGTCTACTCCCATACGTGTCTGATGTAGGAACGCGGAGCCATCACGGGTACCAGGCGATGAGCGCTGCCCCGATGAGAGAGAGAGAGAGAGAGAGAGAGAGAGAGAGAGAGTGCAACGCCTCTAGCCGCTGTTGCCGGCTCGCGCAAAAAGAGAGACCACGCCGAAGCGAGCCCAACGAAGTCTGACATTTCGATACTTTGACCTGGGAGAGAGAGCCTTCCAACTCTTTGCGCCGCGGCGCGAGTGACGAGCGGAAAGGTAAATACGGTGACGGTCACCGGATGGATTTGAGAGGATATAGGAAACAGAATTGGAAAGAGGGGCTGACGAAGATCTAGCTCGGAAAGTGTGTTAGCGTCGTATTCGTGAGTACGAGCATTTAACAATTGAAATATTAGGTGACCAGGTATGGTGAATTTGAATAGGATGTAGAAAGAAACTGGAATTGGAAAGAGTAGAAAATTATTTAGATCAGGAACTATGTTGGTGCGAAGTTATAGAGACTTGATACCAAGAATACTATACGATTGATTACATAGTGAATTTCAGAAGAGTGATGAGATAATTCGGTAGATTGTAGAAATTATTCGAGATAAATTTTCGATATAGATGACCGGGTATGGTGGATTTGAGTAGGATGTAGAAATAAACTGGAATTGGAAAGAGTAGAAAATTATTTAGATCAGGAACTATGTTGGTGCGAAGTTATAGAGACTTGATACCAACAATACTATACGATTGATTACATAGTGAATCTCGGAAGAGTGATAATTCAGTAGATTGTAGATATTATTCGAGATAAATTTTCGATATAGATGACCGGGTATGGTGGATTTGAGTAGGATGTAGAAAGAAACTGGAATTGGAAAGAGTAGAAAATTATTTAGATCAGGAACTATGTTGGTGCGAAGTTATAGAGACTTGATACCAAGAATACTATACGATTGATTACATAGTGAATTTCAGAAGAGTGATGAGATAATTCGGTAGATTGTAGAAATTATTCGAGATAAATTTTCGATATAGATGACCGGGTATGGTGGATTTGAGTAGGGAGAGACTGGAAATGGAAAGAGTGATAGAAAATTATTTAGATCAGGAACTATGTTGGTTATAGAGACTTAATACCAAGAATATTATACGATTGATTACATAGTGAATTTCAGAAGCGTGGCGAGATAATTCGGTAGATTGTAGAAATTATTCTACAGAGATATAGATGACCGAGTATGATGGATTTAAGTAGGATGTAGAAAGAAACTGGAATTGGAAACAGTAGAAAATTATTTAGATCAGGAACTATGTTAGTGCGAAGTTACAGAGACTTAATACCAAGAATACTATACGATTGATTAAATGATGAATTTCGAAAAAGAGAGAGTTTGAACGAAGATCATTCAGTAGATTGCAGAAATTATTGCATGGGAATGTATAATTAATTCTCGACAATCGCGTTTTAAAACTGTAACATTACTTTGTCCACGCTTGCAATTTTGAAAGTCTTTCCCTAATACCAGTGGTATGTCTCGCGAAGGAAGTAATCTCGGCGAGATCCCGTGAAACAAATCAACGAGGCGTTAAACGTTAACCGTTTCTTCGCAACCCTGTATCTCTCAGAGGTCCATTTGCATCCGAGAGTTTCCACACGGAGAAGGCATCGTCGAACAGGTTCGCCAGGAGAGGCCAGAGGATAATTAGTCGGCATAATGGCGAAGAAGCCGGTAAACTCGTCATTAATCACACGCTCGGTTTACAAGAGAACCTACCTCGGCCATCTTCAACGGCGTATTAATTATCGCGTAGGCGTTGCTCTCTTTGTTTACTGAAACACGTCCGACACTCACCGTCTCGCTTTCTTCGAGAAACCAAATCTTTAACTGGTGGAAGCTACCTAGATTTCTGGATCATCACGCTTGTCTTCGTACCATCTTCTGTCTCTTTTGGATCGTGATTGCGAGTAAGGAAGCTTCTCGGGCCTACGAGCGTTAAATGTTGATACGTTGCTTCCAACTACCCTCTAACGATTGCAGGCTTGACGAGCTGGTAAACTTGTCTTAGTTCTGACGCCTGTCACTTCCAGCGTGACAATGAAGCCGAAATGAAGAACGTTTCTAGGTGCGTCGCACGTAACGGGCTTCGTAACAGTCCTGGAGTTATCTTCCACGCGATAAGTTGACTAGGGGTGATATATCGAAAAACAGAACTGCGGTTAATTATATCATTTCACCCCTTGCACTGTGATTTAAGCCGTGATGGCCACACGGTTGGTAACAAAAGTTGCTCGTAACTCTTCGGCCATACGCTTGACAATTTGTTACGCCTTATGACACGTACATACGTATATACAAATATTATAATAAATAGTAACAGCTGGTTTAATTTTCTAAGTTTCGTTGCTTTTACTTTTAAAACGCACGTGTTGTTTAAGATCAATATTTCAAATTAAATATAAACATATCACAATGAAATACCTTAGGCGTCAGAGTTTTTTGTAAGAGATATCGGGAAAAAGTTATCAACAATTCGTCAGTGAAGAAAAATGGTTTATAATCTGAAAGTGATACTTTGTAAATAAATGCTCGTTTCAAATTACTAACTGTTTGATAAACCGGTGGAAAGTTAATACTTTAAGATTTGCAATATATTTGCAAGTCTGAATGTTTTGACTCGAATTCCTTACCGCGAATCTTACTCGATATCATAGGTGAAATCGATTTCATAACGTTTACAGTTTATTGTAAAACTTTTCAAAAGTTCTGGGCAATTTACAGTGTCGAGCATAATAAAAAATCGCAGTCGCCGTCAACTTCGATGCCGAATCGTAAATTCGGCAATTTTCCAACGTTCTCAGACTCCCAACCCAAGAAGCCAAGAGCACTGACCCAGCCGACTTACATAACCGGAAGCCTAAGTTTTCCGTTCGTCGGACGAACCGGCTCTAATCAATCGAGTCAACCCGTATATTCCATCCTCCTCCTCCTCTTCCCGACCCAGAAAATACTTTCCATCCGCCAAACACATCACGCATTACGTAACCACGGAAAATCGATCAACTTAAAAATTGTAAAATTCTCCCTGCTGTTCACCGAACTCCACTCTCCACTTCAACGACAACATTCGAAACTATCACCGAAGCTCTCGTGACATTCGATCCTCGCATCGATCGTTGTGTTATTGTCAAGCTGAGAAAGCACCTATCGATAGGAGCTGCGCGATATCGACAAGAACCCAGAAGCTTTGCACCGAGGACCAACTGAGGGCCGCGTTACTGGCGGCCGAGGTCTTCGAGTATGGCAGAGAAATTGAGGAGAGGATAGAGGGGCGAGGAAACGCGGTGCATCGACACGGCAGGAGACGGGCGAAGGGGGAAAGGTGGTTGGTAATCGATGCTCAGCACCAATTAGTAAAACCACCCTGCGTCGAACTGCTTTAAACCGGTTTCACGGAGCAACGCACGGCAGAGAGAGAGAGAGAGAAAGAGAGAGAGAATGGAGGTCCCCGCGATCGATTCCCTGAAACTCCTTCGCGCCGCGAGACAGTCGATCCTGACGTGATCATCTTCGCACCAATCGTTTTCCCCCTCCGCGACCGTGTGATCGACAACGCGGTCGAGCGTTCTCGTGACTCTGAAGGTAATTAGGTTGAGCACCGATTCGGCAGATTTATATTTTTTATCCTCCGTGTTGCTTGTATCATCTGTGACCTAATGTGACGTTTTTTGTTTCGGGGAGTTGGAGCAGAAAACTTGAAGAAAATTGAAAAATTACGGAATTTATGATCGACAGGAATATAACTCGATGCATTATGCGCGTCAACACTGTTTTGTAAAAGATAACCGACTTTTCGATTTCTCTTGGCAATTTTATTGAACGAATATAATTAGCGCGATTCTCAACAGATATTGGTAAAGATATTAACTTGTAATTATCATTCTTCACAGAATCTCTATGCTCTCTTTTTTTCCTCTCAAACCTTGTCAAACTAGCTGCATCAATTTGATTATAAATACCAACTGCAAATTTCATTTATAAATATTAGAATACTTTCTGGTTTCCTTACCCAAAGTGTTTACCAAATATTTTATAATGTACATTCTTCAAGAACACTGCACATGGTAGATCTAAGTTTCCGCTTAACGATTTAACAAACGAAAGCCACAATAATAATTCTGTCGCGATACACCGGTATATTATTGCGCGCCGCTGACTCGGTGAAATATAAACACGCAAATTAATTAATCGCGTTGCATAATGTAGGCAAGTAGCGGCAATCAGGTTCGTTCGAGACGATGGAGCAGCAACGTGATTAAACATCGGCGTAATTTTAATTTACCCGTTAAGCAAACAAGGTGGCCATGGTTCCGCGAGATTTCATCGCAAACGGAAACGTCGGTGAGTTTCAAGCGCGGCTCTGACCGGTGGAAAAATCCGCTGCATTTTCCCTCTAGCCGATCTCTCTCGCTCGCAGCCAGTATCCTTTTTCGTTGCCCTACTTTGGCCAACACGCGTCACACGTATATATCTCTACGTATATATACGCGGCTACAGCTAAGAATAAATTTTTCTAGGAGATCGATCCGAGATAGAGGATTATTAATTATTCAACGTCTTAAACGATAGGAAAAATTCGCTTCAACTACTCGAATTTCGCTAACGTACCAATTTGGTTTCCTCTATCGTTCCAGCCAACTAGATCTCGCGATTGTTTCTAATGGGATTGTCAAAAGTTTGCCGAGAGTCTGAGAATTCACCTTCAATCGGCTAATGACACGAACGGGGTGAATGCGCGCGCGCGCGAAAATACATTGCGGAAAAGCGCTATCCTTGGGAAGTTTCCTGGTCGTCTCCTGGTCAACGTCTCCTCTTCCATCGGCGAGAGAGTTGGATATCGACCGGTATCCCGGAGGATGAGACGCGATTTAATCCTACGGGAGAAGAGCGAGCACGGAAGGGGGCAAGCAAGCCTGTCTAAGCGAACGGGCCCGCTATCGGTTCGCGCGAAAGCGGATTGCCTCGTGAAATAGTCAAGCGACGGATGAAAAAGCCGGCAGAGCCCGACTCGCTTTTAAGCAAATAGACGGATTCATTTTTGAAGAGGCACGATCAACGCTGCAAGCCCCCTCTTCCTCACACACACACACACACACACACACACACACACACACTTTCTCTCTCTCTCTCTTTGCTCTCATCCCTCCTTTCTTCCGTCTTTTCCTGCAGCTCTCTGTTTTCATTGGAAAAGTAAAGAATTCTTCGGTTGATTTTTGAACCGTTCTTGATCGTGTATCGTTGATTGGAAGTTGCAATGATTCGTGAAAAATTCGCTGGAACATCTAGGTCGTAAAACAAATCGGCGATGCTAATAAATTCTATAATATCTTGTAATATAATTTCTCATTAGTACAACAAATCAGTAAATACCAAATTCACTGTATTTAGTGACAAAAGTATCATGGTGATCGAATTCCTATTACTTTTAAACACAGTATAAAACTCCGCCGCGGATTTTTCGGGGAATTTCAATTAATGTCGCATCGAAATCACGAGTCTCGCGATGCATCGAGAAACTGAACGTTCCTTCTCATCGTCAGTGAAAGTTTGTACACACTTGGGAGTACGGAAAGGGGGAAGTTCGATGGGAAACGACAATCGGTCCGACTGGTTTACCCTTATAAATTTTTATAAGCGGAGCGAGCGATTACTTTCCCACCCAAGGGGCAATACCAAGAATTTAAAAGACACGTTTGTCGCGTTGACGAGAATTTAAGATTAACAGAAAGTCTTCGACGATCTTTAACTTGGGAAAAAAGTGGTACCGAAATGAACACGTTGGAGCGTTGTCGATCGGGGAAAATCGCGAATTTGCCGTTTGTTATTTTCAGTCCTCGAGCGGATGGAAATTTCATAGAAGGATGGAAATTTCATAGAAATTAGTTCGCGTTAACGATTTTCCGGAAATACCTATTGATCGACGCCTCGACTAACTTCGTTAGAAATCGTCAGCAGAAGTCAAGAAAATCTACGATTTCTCTCGCAAACGAAGATCAACTTTCGATTAACTTTCAAACAACTGTACAGAGTGGCCATTTTAATCACTCGTTTTTGTGTGCTCTTTCAAGCACAGCCTGAAAATTCTCGACTTTTCTCCCCTTTTCCCAAAACACTGAACTTTGATCCAAAGATCAAAATAATCATCTCTGAAAGTTGTAAGCAGTCTCTCGGTCGTAGCAACTGTCGCGAAACCAGCAGTCTGCAGTGGCATAGGGGCTGGTAACGCGCAGCGTGATCTCGCCATCTCGGCACGCCGCGAAATATAATCCTCCGAGGAATATTTCTAGCGGCTGGTAGCCGTAGTCGACGTCGTCGTTATCGCGGCGCGGTAACGATCGTTGGCGTTAAAGTTGCCAGAACGAGGAGGACAGAGAGGAAGCGGCGAGCAACGAGGGCGAGAAAGAGACAGAGAGAGAGAGAGAGTGAGAGAGCAAAGAGTAGAGAGCAGCGAGAGCGGAGAGAACACGTCTGGCGTGTAGGCTGATCGCGTTCGACGGAGAGAGACGGGTGTATACGGTCCAAGAGAAACGGCACACGAGGGCGAAAAGGGGTTGGAAGGAGGGGTGGGAAGAGACGAAGGGAGAGAGGGAGGGAGGGAGGGAGGGACAGCGGTAGCCGTGGCAGAGAAGCGAAGAGAAAGGGCGCTTTCCTCTTCTCTCGGCTTGGCGCCGCGCCGTATAGGTGTGTCTACCAGAGACCTCTTCCGCGAGGGAATGTTAATTAATTAGCGTTGCGGCATTGATCACGCCGCGCCGTTACTTTGCAGCGGTGTGCGCGGCCCTACGCCCGACGCTGCCAGCATCGCGCGTCGCCGTCGTCGACGCCGATGCCGCCTTCATTACCCCGAAAGGCAGCAGCCACCGGTAATGGCAGGCTATGTTCTACTCGGCACTAGCTGCAAGTGCTTGTCGCAAAACCACTCGTCTTCGAGGACTCTGCCGCCGCTTCCTCCTCCTCCTCCTCTCTCTCTCTCCTCTCTCGTTCGCGATCACGGCTTGGTTTCGGTGCGAGACAGGAGGGCCACGCGTGCACGTGGTTCTTCGTCGTACACGCTGCGCGCTCGTCGAAAAGAAGAAATAAAAACAAAAAAAATGGAGCATCTCGCTCTTGCTTGGAGAACCACGGCTTGTTAAAAATTGACAGAGAACGGGATTTTGTCGACAACGGGAGCGGCGCTGGTGTGTTTCTTTTTTTTTTTTTTTTTAGCGTTGGTCGATTATTCGCGGCTTGGAGAAGCACCGGCAGGGTGAACAGTTGCGGATCCGGTGAATGTGTGGGCTCTTGCGCACCGGAGAGAACAGTCTCGTGCAGTTTCGGAGAACAAGAGGGGCAGAGTACACAATTGTTGTGGCAGCGGAGTTGCTTTCTCCAGTGTGCGAGAGGTGTAGGAGGTTAAATTTCCGACGATCGTGATTCTAGCAGGTTGGAAAACAGATGAAGTTTGTCGGACGTTTCATACGGTATTGATTATCTATGTCGAAAATAGAATAGAGCCAACTAGCTTTCGATTCTTCGTCTATGGTTTTCTTTATAAAGCCTCGCTGAAATATCGATGCGCGATATCCTATATTCGTGATATTCTTGCGACAGAGAGAAAGATCAGAGTTCTGGACAATCTCTGAAACAACAATTTCGGCAACTCTGCTCACATCTTTCCTTTACCGGCCGTCATTCCCTTACTTGTTGCCTCGTTCCATCTCCCTCAACTCAGACTCAACGCGAAAGCATCTCGAATTTGATCGAGCAAACGTCATCGTTCACGATTCGTACGGACGCACGCGATCGATTTATGAAGAGTTGCGCCTGTTTCGAAGATTGAACGTGGAGCACTGTTACCTTCGAGAAGTAGGTAGGTAACTTGTTTAACGACCACCCTTAACGGTAATCGATAAGCGACGCTATCACGACTACGGATCCCAGGTCATCCAGAAGCCTCGTAGACGATCGATCCTCTCTCTTCTCTTTCTCTCCCTCCCCACTCCTCCCCCCCCTCTCTCTCTTTGTCTCTACCCGTTCGTTCCATTGATGGCAAAAGGAATACACCGATAATCTCGAAGGTGCATAACGAACGAGGACGCAGGCAACTTATCGATTCTGCAGCTACGGGGCGGCATCGATGGATTCTGTGACCGTCGAACGGTATCGAAGTTCGGGACAGTCCAGTTAGGTTAGAATTCCAAATACGCCGCACGAACGAAATAATTGGCGGATTTCCTGCGCAAACGACTTTGTGCACTGGATAACCCGATCAGTATCTTCGCCGGTATCCGGCGGGAAACTCGGTGTTCGCGGATCAACCGATTACGAAACGACACTGCGTCGACTGCGTGGACCAGGCAAGTGATTTTGCCAAGGAACTGATGACAAATAAATAAATAAATTTTCGTCGCATCTTTCGTTTCCTTCCAGATCTTCTGTCGTCTGGCTTCCTAAAGACAATACTCTTCTCTTATTATCTCATCTGTAATTTAATATTTCGTTCCTGTGTATAAATGTAGAAATAATTCATTGTAACATGCAGCATCTTCGGCCGCATCTATATAAATATCTCCGCCGATTCAATTGTCGGATAAAATCTGCCAGAAGCAGCCGCAGACGCTAATAAACACCTGAGAAATCCAAAGGGCACGTTCGTCTTTTCTAACAGCTTCGAAGGAGGTCGACTCAGCGAGGACGCGGAGAACGTAAGGTCGGCCAGAGTAAAGAAGAGCATCCTGGCGCGGAGGAACGAGGGTGAGATATTAGTCCTTCGAGTCCGTTGAAATTACAGGCGAGAAGGCCGCGTCTAGAATAGGTTGGGCCGACCAGGAGAATCGTTCTTTCTTTTTTATTTTTATTTTTTTTTCGCGGAGATTTGTGTCAGCCGACAGCTAGTAACGGAGCTTCCACCACGCTCGTATCTGGGGCTCGAAGCCACCCACCCCTCCGATACCCACGTCTTATCCTATCCACCTACACGTGAAACACACTGCCTCGTCCTATCTACGTTCTCGTATCCTACACACACGCCTGGAAAAAAACCACCCACAGCCGTTCGCCAAAGTATTCGAACACTTGCCGCAGAAAATTTTCACGAGTACTTTCCCTCGTGTTACGTGAAATTTTGTTTTGGCAGCGAAATACGAACGTCGCACGATTAATATCGCCAACGTTTCAATTTGGAGAATATAGAATATAGAAATATAAAAGCTGCTATTTGACTTGTGTCTATTATCGTAGTATATAATAAAAAAAAAAAGAAAAATTACAAACGACGAATAATCATAAAATCTGAGTTGGACGTGAAGTCTCGTAGTACTTGAGACGGTTATAATTCCGTTACGACTTTAATACAATTAAAGTGCCGATAAATTTCTGTGAAAAGTCTCTGTAAATGTTCAAACACTCTGGTTGCGCTGTACTTTTCTCACCGAGAGATTTCACGCTGCCAAGATAGATATCAACCCTAAGGAAAGTCAATAGCTTCAGGCCGAGATCGCACCTTTCTCTACCACTTACCGCGCTTCCATCCTGATTTTCCATCCCGCCTTGCTGAAACTTGACAGATTCGTTCCACCAAGAGGTACGCACTTTCGCGGTGCCGAATAAAAATTCAGATTAGAGATCCTTTTAGTCGAACGAAAGCGAGTCTGGATGTTCGAATGTTTTATTCACTAGGAGGCTAACATCGTCCCATGGTACTGTGCTCAATATTGCAATGTATGCGAATAGGGTGATTAGTCAAATTAACGATCTGACTTTGCAGCGATTCGACTGTGGTTTTTCCCGGAACTCTCGATGCTAGTCGAGAAAGTGAAGATCAATTTGGGAGCAGTAGTAATTGTTAACTTTCCCGATACGATTTTAATTCAAATTTAAAAACGATACACATACGCACATCATTCGTCTATGTAGAAATGAACAGTATCTTTTCTATTATTCGTAGAAGTTGACTATGTTCACGTTGATTTACAGTCGGCGCGAAATTCGCTACGAGCTGGCCAAATGTGAGTCAGGAATTTTAAAATTCACACGGAATGTAAAATTGAACAGCGCAGCGCTTCTGAAAAACAAAGAAAAGCCAGAATAGAATATTTTACGTGGAACGCCGAAAGCAAGACCGGATATGATAAAATATGTATATTGTTAATTTGCGTACGAAGACGTAGGGAATTTATAACGAAACTTCCTTGACAGTTTGTTCGTGACTGCGAACTGTTTCTTAGATGTCTGATTTATTCGAAAAATTTATCGACGCCTCTCCTTTCCGTGGAAAACAACTTGGAACGTTTTATGTTAACGAGCAGCCACGAAAGCAATCCCTGGTATATTTCGATATCGAAATACGAGTTCGAACGCCACGTCCCTTAGGATCAATATTTGAAGAGACTCGAACGCATCCAGTCTCGGTAATAACATTACCGAGATAACGAGATTAGAAATTAGAACCCGGCGATATCGACAAGTTTGATATCATCGAGCACGAAGAACACCACGATTGAGCATCGCTACGCAAAATGAAATCAATCGGTTCTGTTTTTGCGTCCTTAATCGGTGTGATACTTTCGCTCTTCTCACTCGTAAATTTATTTAGATGCGACTTAAGATCGAAGTGACACGTACATTTTTGTTGTCTCTTTCAATTTTCATCTCACTTCACGTTTGAACAGAACAATTTTAACATGAAAGTAATTCAAAAATGTCAACTATCTTGAAAACGATAAACACGATCTAAGATCACAAAAGAAAAATACGATACATTTCTGTCGTTTTTTTGAACTTTAATCTCGTTCCATCAGTTTAAATAGAATTTTAACAAAAAAAAAAGAAGAAGTAACTTTTAAAAAAACTACTTCATTTTCAAGTTTCATGCAAGAAATATTCCAACATTTTCTAAAACACGGCACCAAATCGATCCCCCATCCGCGTCTCTAATAACGTAAATTCGCACGAACAATCGGCGATCCCATAATCGTATCCAGAATTAACATGCCCGACCGCAACGTCACCGACAGTAACCTTTTAAAAATTCATATTTCTCCCGTCACTCGCTTCCACCCTCGACAACATCCTAAATCTCCCTGCCTCTGGCAGCCACCAGCCAAGCCAGCCAGCCAGCCAGCCGAGCGACAAACCCCAGGCATCCTACTCGATATCACCCCCGCGTGAAAATCACCTCTGACCCAGATGAGAAAACCTCGTCAAAACCTACGCACGGTGTTCGCGCAAATCGCGGCGATATTTCTGAAGTGAGCGCGGATGGTTTATTAACGGGTTGCTCGCCGATTGGCGAAAGCCGGTTGGTTGGCAGGCAGGGACAGCGACGACACGGTGGTGGTGGTGGTGGTGGTGGTGATGTTGGTAGAGGGAGAAACGTGGCGAACCGACGAGGTCGTCTTTTTCTCTCGTTTTTCAGCCGCCGGCCTGAACCATAAGTCCGCCCGGTATCGCGTCATGTTGCATTAGAGAGGCGACGAGGTGGCACGCCGTCGTCCTCGGGGCTTCTTCCATTTCACGTCCTGGCGTCCCTCGACGACCCGTTTTCCACACGACGACCACCCACTCCTCCTCCTCCTCCCCCTCCCCCCTCGCGCAACGTTCACACAACGCGCAGCCTTCGAATCGCCGCTTTTCTGCTCTCACTCACCACCCTCTGCCGCCCTCTACTTCCTTCGTTCGTCTCATCCACTACCGCCGACACCACTCTCTCTCTCTCTGTCTCTCTTCGTTCCTCGCACTCGATATGCATGTCCTTCGTTCTACTTCTGTAACCGCGTTTCGCTCTGGTTCGCTCGAAGGCCTCCGTGGCGCGCGCGGACCAACCCCCACACCCCTTCTTTTCATCCCTTAAACCGTCCGTTCGGTATTTCCGGCCCGATCGATTTTCTCTCCCCCTCGCGTTTATTCTCCCGATTTCGTCCGGCTGATGTTTGTCAGCTTTTCCCTTTCTTTCCTCGCCTTTCCGGGTTCGTTTCGCGCCGAAGACGATTCTCGCTTGCAATTAACACGGAGTTTAATTCCGAAGACTCGGGCGACGAAGTCGCAATAGTGGAATAACAACGATTCGACCTTTTCTTGTTTCCTTTCTTCTTTTTTTTTTTTTTTTTTTTCAAAAAGAAGCAGGCCCAATTTTTTTTTTTTTTTTTGCAAACCCAATCGATACTTTATTGGTATACCGCGTACACGACAAATTGAAAAATATCCAATGTGTCTGCCGGTTAACAAGCTTGAAATATTTAGACTCTAAAATATTTATTGAGTGATATATTTATGTTACTATAATATAAATATAATATAATGTAATATATATATATAAATATTTATTAAATATTTGAAATATTTATTCAGACTCTGTAAAAATCCGCGAATCCACTCGTTACGAAAGAATCCACCCTCGTCGTCCCATCACTGTTCCCACAAACACCTCAGTAACATCCTCGCGACGTACCAATCCCTCGGAGGGATATCCTCCCGCAGGATACGCGATTCCGAAAGAATCCGCGAAACCAGATCGTCAGCCTTAAATCACACGCGATAAACGCACTTCGCACTCGTTCATGGAGAGAAAGAGAGAGAGAGAAGCGTGTCGCGTTCCACACGAGGACGAGGAGCGACGCGAGGGAAACGCGAGAGGATAAACCAAGAACCTTAACGCTCGGGATCTGGAGAGGGTGTCGGTGGTCACGGGGATGGCTTGGCGCGGTGTTGCTCGCTGTGCCACCAGTTATATTGCCGACCCGGAGAGATCGTGCATCGTTCGGGCAAGAGACGCGGCGGGACGGAGGAGCAAAGAATTATACTACGTGCTTGGAATGTCAAGTCGCGGGGGTGGTTTATGGTGGTCTTGCAACTGTAGATGCCTGTGCATCTGCTCTCTCTTTCTCTCTCTCTCTCTCTCTGCCTGTTAATGGTCGCTACCCTTTTGAATACGTTGCTGAATCGCATTCGCAGCCATCGTTTTGAATCTTACTCTCTCTGCTCGATCCTCTGTGGATTTTTTGAAGATTTCGCACTGTTGCAAGCTTCCATCGCAGTTAAAATCGTGCGTTTCTTCGTTGATC
Organism: Tetragonisca angustula; assembly: GCA_036937485.2. NCBI lineage: Eukaryota > Metazoa > Arthropoda > Insecta > Hymenoptera > Apidae > Tetragonisca > Tetragonisca angustula. The sequence goes on from JAWNGG020000310.1 coordinate 173,118, forward strand.
GGGTATCGAGTTTTTTTTTTTCTTTTTATTAAACGCACCTGACAGACCCCTTTCATTTGAAAACTTCTCGTACAGTTTGTTCCCACAGAAAGGCAAGGTGAAAGGTGAAAAGCAAAGGCAGCTTTGATCATTAACACGTGTCACGTGTGCCAAGTTTGTGATACTTTCCACGTCGAACGATACATTTAATTTAAAAAAAAGAGCTAAAGAATTCTTCGCCGTGTACCATTTTTGATACGCGTGGCGTTTTACTCGAAACTAGCCTGGTGCTAAATATATCAAATATCGATCATTTGGACGTTTATTACCAAGAGAAAATGTGCAAAAATAGAAAAAAAGAAGCAGCCTGAAATAATGTTAACCTCGTCATATCGTCAGAGAAATGCAAAAATATCGCGCTCGCGTGAGTCGAAGCTGAACAACGAGCGGACCTTAGCAAAAGGTAAACTAAAAACCAGGCTTGAAAAAGCTATTGCCCGCGTATAGTTCACGCTTCTCAAAGACGGCTTCTGGATCGGTGTCAAGTGCCGGAACAAATATTTACAGGATACGGCGCTTGCCCTAATCTTTGAACCTTTTAAATCGCCAGCAGAGCACGTTGTCCCATGGAGGAGAACAAAGATTCCTTGACACGAGGAAACACAACACTCAACTTCTGTTTGAACCATCCGCAAGCACGCGAACACAGCTAAAGATCGATACAACTGTTCTTGCTCGAGGATTTCACTTTGCAGAATGGTAGCCTGAGGCGATACTTGCCAGTGACTAACGATCACGTTAGAACTAGAATTAATAATCAGATTAGGCGCAACAGGAAACTGTTCTAACAATTTTTCTTTGGTTTGAATATATAGTTTTAACGAATATTCAAGAAAATTGACACTTATTTGGAGAAACCAACGAAAAATGTTAAAAAAATACGGTTTTTAAATATATTGTTATTTTTAAATATGTTGTTGTTAAATACATTTAAACAAATGGCATAAATTCGTCGTTTAAAAAAATATTAATTTCATCAATTTACACAAAAACTGTATTCTGCAATTTCCAGAAAAAAATAAACAAAAGATATTTGACAAAATATGTTCCGGATTCCCAAGACTCTGAGGATAGTTTTCACTCTCTCGGCATCGATAATTCTCGATAAAAAACAATAGTTTTTTTTTCAAAAACTATATCTATGCTAAATTTCATCAAAATCGGTGACTGATACTTTGACGTTTTTTCCCCTGTGGCTGCATTAAAACATTTCGTAATGTGTTTTCTTTTTTTCTGTTACTAATACCAGATTTTTCTCCTCACTTTGAATTTTCTTATTTCCATTATACTCGTAGTACGTAGTTCCATAATTTTTCTCTCAGAAACACTTCGTGTCGAATTAAGTTTGCGACAGAACCTTCGAAACCCAGGTACTCAAACAACTTTACACTCTGCGAGCGAACGTCTCATTGATATTCACCATGTTCCGAACCATTAGTAATGATTACATCTGAACGTAGACTAACTAATTAGCAAAAAAGGATCAGCGCGCGTAAATTAAGCTGCCGCGACAATGATCGCACGAGCGAAACGCATTCGATGGAAACGTTTCGTACGTTTGTCGATTCGCAGAACGGAACCGTTCTATTTTTAGTAAAAAAAAAAAAAAAAAAAAGGAAATAGTGTAATCGTAAGCAAAGGGGAGAGAGCTTTCGCACACAGCAAAACGTTGAAACAATGGAGGAAGAATAAGCACTGGCATAGGGACGAGAGGGCGATGAAAATGGATGGCAAATTTTTTGACAGGCGCACGCGAAACACGCGTCGACGATGGCAGGCGTGTTTTAAAAGCGTTGTTTCTATTAGACGGCGAGACTTCCGCTCGCGTTTTGTAGCGTTCGCGAGAGGAATGGGAAATTCCACGGGAGCAAAGGCGACTCTACTTACGAGACTGGGGAGAAACACATGGGAATTTTGACAAACACGCGACGATTTTATTCGTCAAATCGACGTCTCTCGTCGTGTCATATCAATTCGTCAACTCTGAAATTATTTACAATTATTCTAACCATAGTCATCATTCACTCTTCTCTTCAAATTTTTAAATCCCAAGTCTCTGAGCTAAAACCAGTCTAATTTCACACTTAATCACCGCACCACTGCATCCAAGTGCGAGGATCTGTCTCATCGTCGCCAACTTGCCCCCGTTTTTGCCCCGAATAAATTCAAACACTCTGCGGAGAAGTCGTCCCCGAACCCGGGAAAACACGAAAGTTTCGGTTTGTAAAATGTCGAATAGCGAGCGAGTTTCCAACCGAGATCGAAACCAAAATTCCTCCCCTTTTTTCGGTCGAAAAAAATTTCACGACGTCCAGGGGAGCCTGACCCGTTCGAAACTTTTCCAAACGCTTCCGAGGGATCGACTCGACAGAAAATTATACTAGAATCTGATCCAGAGTTAATTAATCGCTCCGATCCTCGTCCAGTAAATCGCTTCGATTCTTCAACGCTGACCAAGCTTGCGTCAACAAACGCGGCGTCGCTGGATTTTGAACGTTCGTTAATCTCTCGCGTGTTTTGCCGGCAGTTTCTGAATTGAATATCGGTTTTGCAAATCGAGACAAGAGCACGACGAGAGTGTATCGCAGATATTGCGAGAGTCTCGAGTGGTTGTCGATCGGCAAGAGTCATCCGTTTGATAGTCGCACGTGTCTAGAAAGAATAATTCAACGCTTCATCCCCATTCGCGATCGTCGCGCGAGCAAAGCGAACTCGTTAAAGTTGACGTGGCAAAGCGCCGGACGGGGGGGAAGGAAAAAGTGACGAGAGATGGTCGAAAACGCGAAAATGGAATCCGCCGTCGACGGATGCCTCGACTCGATCAAACTTTTATCACCGAGGGCGAAGACTACGGGAGAATGCCGATCGCGGACCGTTCTCATTTAGCTAATGCTCCCGAGATCGCGCGAATTACCTTTTGATAGATTCTCCATCGTCGGGATCCCCGCGGGATCGAACTCCGCGCGAATAACTCGAGCCACCTTTACCAACAAACCGGCTCTCGTCCCTCGGCTAGTTTCATCCGAGATTTGATTTCGCCACTGCGACGACGCGCGCCGGAATGTTATTAATTTACTCGGGCAACATTAACAGAACGAACACACGAACTTTTCGATCGTCCGGAATCCGGGATGTTCGCGAATTCCTGAATTTATCGCGAAATTTCGATTATTACTCCGCCAGAGCTGCTTGAAACGCATTTATTTTCGATTTTAACTAACATTTTAACATGCATTTCCCGTTCGTCGGGAAAAAATTTCAAAGGAATTCCTCCCCTCCCTTCCGATGATGTTTCGTTATTTTTTTACGTCTCGGTATGTTATTTTGTGACTGATTCTATAATTAATAATAATACTAAAATAATACTAACAATAATCAATATCGTATATACGCAAATAGCGTATACATAACGCGCGAGCATCGATTAATTTTCGAGTAAGAGAATTTAACGATGGCGACCACAGGTTAACGCGTGGATTTCGATTGCCCACGTGGAGAGGATCAAAACACCGGCGGGCGTTGTTTCTCGGGTGAAATCGCGCGGAAAAAAAAATGATATCGATGATTAAAACGCTCGTTCCTCGACGACCTGCGTCGATGTACCTGTCTTCAACTTTTCACAGCCAATCTCGATCTTCGGATGCAACGTTTACGGCAAAGTCGACAATATATTTCAATTTTCATTCGAAATGACCCTCTCACACCGTCAAACAGAAACAATGCCAAATAATAAACAAAAGGGAAAAACGAAGACACTGTGTTTCAAAATCACAGAGAAGAACGTCCGTGTTCGATTTCGGAATTTCGGAATGAAATCCCGCGGACAAAGAGCAAAGGTGGCTGGCAGCGATGAAAAGAGACGGACGGAAAGCGCGTGGTGGGTACAATATTTGAGAGCGGTAATAAAAAGCCTGTGTGGGAGGGTGGGGGGGGGGTCGAGGACAGTGGCACCGGCTTTGGATATGGGATCGCGGGTGCGAGAGAGGGTTGAGGGTTGACGCTGATGCTTGCGGTTGGCGTCTGGTAAAAAGGACACGGCGATGAAGACGGGAAAGCGGATAAACGCGCGCGCGGCGACGTCGATTCGCGTGGGCCGGCACGTTGTGCACATAACGCGCGCGACGCCAACGCCGACGCCGACGCCGACGCCGACGCCGACGCCAACGCCAACGCCAACGCCAACGCCAACGCCGACTGCTGCAATGCGGCGATGTCGGCATTTTAATTGAAAACGCCGGCTCGCTCTCGCGATACCAGCACACAGCCTCCTCTCCTCTCCTCTCCTCTCCTCTCTCTCACCCCTTTTCTGCCCCCATCGCTCCCGCTCGCGGCCGCTGCCAACCAACCACTTCTCGCTTCTTCGCTCATCCATTCGTGGTTTATTAATGAACGTTAATGTCGTAGGTGCGCGGCTCGTTCCTTTTAATTGCGTCCCTAAATTATTCACCGTGGACGGTGTAACCGGCGTTGCGCGCTGTGACGGGTCCACACGGCTCGTGGATCCTTCCTGTTTGCCGTGCCTGCGCGAAGGGGCAACGAACTAGAAGTTCGCGCGGACGTCGAAACGAAGGTGAAGTCGGCCCGCGCAGTTTTTACTTGGACGATTCTCGACAGGCCGTCAGAAAACGGTCCAAACGTATTTAGTTGGTCGATTAATAGTAATTCTGCAAGATCGTAGACCAATCCTTTCTGTCCAAGTTAAGGAGGAAATGATTTAAAAAAAAGAAAATGCTACATTTGCACCACTCAGTCTATCCACAAAATACACAATTTACAAAGGTAGAAATTTAAAAATGTACTATTTAAAAAAATACATATTATCCCAACTTGAAACAACGCGACGTTCCTTGTCTCCAGTCGATCACCCGTGCACAGACGAGATTGCGTCCAAGTCACCCTGAAAATCTCACGTTTCGAAAACTCGTCCAGCAGAGGTTGTTACTTTCGGGAATGGACGTGCGCGAATGGTAGAGATCGGGCAGACGAGATGGAATGGCGTCGACGATCTGACAAGCGAGAGAAGAGAAGCCGACGAGAGAGAAAGGGAGGGTGGGAGAGGGACCGGACGCAAAGAGAGACGCATTGTTTACAGTAATGAAGGCGTAAATAAGTGATGAGCCGCGCGACGCATCGATCTCGGCCGGGCCACGCTTCTATTTGATACGGCACTGCCGTGAGGGGTGGCCACCCCCGCTGCCAGCCACCCTCCGACTGCACGCAGATGTCGACCGGCTCTTTTCCCGCCGCTGCTACCCTCTCTCTCTCTCTCTCTCTCTCTCTCTATCTATCTATCTATCTTTTTCAGCCTCTCGCTTCCTCTCCTTCTGTCCGCATTTTCGGTTTAATAACCTCTTTCTATCGCGAGGCACGATAAGCGCCCACGAGTCTTCGTACCTACCGCACTGCTACTGGATCATCGTCGAAAGCGAGACGTTACGAACAAATTAGCAATTAAAAATTTCGCGTATCCACGACGATTTTTTCTTTTTTTTCTTTTTTTTTTCATTCTTCCACCTTGCTCGTTCGTTTTCTTTTTTCTTTTTTCTCTTCGTTCGACCGCCTTTCTTTATCTTTTTATCTTGCGCGATGGGGGTCAGCGTGACTGGGGGCCAATTAAAGGGATGAAACGATTTCATTACCGGCTCGTGGAGTCTGATTCCGGTTAGGCTCGAACACGGTGGAGAATAATTTTACGTTCTTTTTGTTTTCTTTTTTCACGTTTATAACAGTGCGGTTTAATGATTTACTTATTGACGATTCGATACGTTTCACTGCCAGAAACACGTTGTTCGCTCGTTTCAGAACGGCTCGTTTCAGTGTGTGATACACGCGTGTAATACATGTGTTTCGCTATGAAAAATAAAATTGTTTGAACGTTTTACGGTGCATTTTCGTGCCTCGCATTGTAACGTTAAAAAACGCCGAAACTTTTATCAATTTTTCAATCACCGGTGATAGCAGTCGACGTGCTAGATGATAAAATATTGAATTATATTATCACTGTTTTTCTCTCCTTTCCGTTTTTTTTCTTTTTTTTATTTTTCGATGTTTGTAAACGCGATACTTGAAAACGTGGATAGTTGCGTTTTACGCGTGGCACGTACAATGCATGTTCTGCCTACGTGTTTTCACGGATGTTTTCACGAAAGCGAAATCGTCCTCGCGAGTCGATGGTAAACACGATACGCTAATCGTTGAATATGATAATTCAACGGCTGGTCGTCTTCCGTTTTCCTTTCTAAGACGTTTGTTGTGCGGTTATTACGCGAACGTCCGGTGTTATATTTTCGTTCGTATCGCCTCGTGTTCCATTTGAACGTACGTAAGCGCCTAACGTCATGCGATCGCACAAGGTCTAGCAATGGAACTTTATTTAATCGATTCCTATACTTTTAACACGACGAAGGGAAAAGAGAGAGAGAGTTAACAAATACGAAGACGCTGGGAATTTGCATCGATTCGTAAATTAATTAAAAAATTCCTACATTACGCAAAAGACCTCCAAGTTTACAATTCTCGCTAACTGTTCGACGAAGAGCAATTTTAATCGTCGTACCTAGATATCGTGTCTCTAATCACCAGCACTCTATTAAATAATCAACGGAGATAAATCGTTTCATTTCATTGACACGAAATGTTTAACCAATAAACCTCAACATCTGTCCATCATTTTCATCCCGGTCAATTACGTGAATTTCGCTTATTATTACGCAACAGGCGAACCTATTCAACGGCCGGGACTACTCAAAATGGTCAAAATGATAATTCATGTAATTTTTCTCGAACAGTTTCTTTTTCACTTTCAACGTATTCGAACAATTATTGCGACACATAATAAAATAATAAAATTTGTGTTGCAAAGTTTTATTATAAATATTTATTACAAAGTTTTACTATCCTTTGCATTTCAATTTTGATACTTAGTTACAGCGTTAAATGATCGACTTTCGTCGAGTCGCTGTTTCAAGAATTGCTCGCGTAATTCTCCCGAGTGAATTCGATTCGGCGTCGAATCAATCGCGAGCCAAGAAGAAAAATTCACTGTGATAAGCCAGAAAACACGAAGCGCTGTATTATGCAATATCGACGCAAACAGTGGCGAAGATAACGCGCGATCGACCTTGCGTCCGCGCGTTTCAGAAACCGGCGCGACAAACAGCGTGTCGAGTTTCGCGTTAGACTGCTAGACGAGTAACCTAATTATTCAAGAAGTGGACTAATTCGGATGGTGCCACGGACGTGGATTAATTTCTACGACTCGAACAAGGAAGAGCGCAATTATGAATCGCGTTTGCAGCCTCGCCAGCACGTAACACGTTTCGTGTTGTCGGAAGGACGCGTTGAAACATTTCAATAAGAATAACAATATACAGTGAACAGAATGTACGATGACGATGAAAAATTGTCGATAACTCAAACTGACATAATAACTGTATAAAAAAAAAAAAAAATCATACAACGATCCATTTGGTATCATTTTGAAAAAAGTTTCTAGTTTAATCGTGAGTATTTTTTTTAATTAGATAAGTTTCTTATAGTTTTTTTAAATTAGGTTAGACTGATTTTATATCACGTAATGGATGGAAGAGCGAGGTTTTTCCTCGAAAATTGCCAAAATTCAAATATAGAAATATCAAAATTTTTTTTTTTGTGGAGATTGAAATTTTTTCTTTACAACGAAACTTTAAAACTCGTTGTACGATTTCTGCACTTGTGTTAGATGGTGAAATGTTAGTATTCTTTGAATTTTTGTCGTTCAACGTTCGACAAAATGGTGAAAAAAATTTTGAGAGGTCGTTTAGTCTTCAAGATGTTGGCAAATTTAAATAGAAAAAAATTTTTTAATCAACCAAGTGGTTCGTTATCTCTTTTACAAAATTACATCGGTTTGAATTACCGGCAATTTTTCATTATCATTGGTACAATGTACTGCTCCTCGCTGTACGTGGAAAATTGATAAAATGTTTAATCGCAAATTCGAGAAAGGTTATTTTCATTTTTCTTTAGAAATCTGTAACAATTAACAGGGTTATTTCGTTTCAATGATTGAAACTTTTAACATTCGCGATATTATCTGGAATTTTCTGCCAACATAGCGCGTTATCAAGAAAATGTCTGATTAAAAAATTAGGGAAATTAAAGTATCGATTACTTTGGACGATGGTTCATGGAACTGTGCCAAACATTTTGCACAACGAAGCTTTTGACGTTTTAAACATGTAATTTTCCTTATGGCAAGTTGAAATCGGGCTTGACTTTAACGAGCTTAAATTTTTATTAAATATCAGGAGGAAAATGATATTCTACACTTTCCTTAAAACCTTTCAAACTTTCATTTCTCCGATTCATCTCCCACGTCTGCGATGCTTCCGCTTTTTATCGTTCACCGAAAATATCGCGCAAGATCAACGGAACGAGCCAATGACTGTCTTGGTAGCCATAATTTTTCACAATTGACGTATCATCGTTACCAGAGAGAGCCTCCCACTCACTTTTGTGTCATGTACGTTTTCAACATTTTAATTTCCATGCGTATCAAGCGTTAAAGGAATTAGCATCGAATAAGAATCGAATAAGAATCGTGACGCCTTGCGATTCCCTGAATTAAACTTAAGCTAATCTCATCAGTGTTGCGTTTCAAGTAAACTTTCAATTGTGACGACTGTGATGTCTGCGTCGAACTTGAATGAAAATCGAATTTTCTGGATAAAGAACGTTAAAAAAAAAACAGGAAAAAAGAAAAAAAAACGATACGTGCACTCTGGACACACGCGATACATTTCTCTCTGTTTAATTAACGAAAAGTCGATATTTTTGTCGAGGAAAGTATTAAAATCGAGTATTACGATCAAAAACAATCCAAGACGCCAGATATTAATTTACTTCCACTTTCCGCGTACTAAATTAAGAAAAACACGTAACGCGTTTACGATTAGATTAATAATCTATCAGCATGTTGTGACATTGCAATTTGTACAGTTGATTTAATTAACACTCTAAATAACGCCGACTCCGGAGATTGATTGGTGATTGTGCAATTGAATTTATCGATGATCGCCAAGAACGTTCGCTAAGTAGCTGAAACTTTTTTTTTTTTCTACGCTTAGAGCACGAATGTCAAACGGCTGTTCCATTTGAAATTTCTCGTACGTTTGTAACATTCATATGGACAGAAATGCTTTTTACGCTATTCTAAACACACTTTTCAACCGATTGAAACGCACACACGAAATGGCCATACCCTTTCACATCAAATGGCACCATTTATCGATCGTTTTCAGCAAATTTGCTAAACCTACGTCTCGATTCGACGTGAAAGAAGAATCATTTGCTCGCGTCTGTTACTTTAATTCGATCCAATTGCCCATACGAATCAAAAGTATCGAAACAAGCCTGATATCAACGTGATATAAATTATTCGTTTATTATCAAATTTTGTTGTATGCATTATCATCATCGTTTCTTCTCACGATCCGCATTTTTATCACAATGTCGCAATAAAGCTAACATTTCCATCAAGCTGTCGTATTATTTTTAAATTAAGAATCCTATCAATTTGCACAGAAACCCGTGTAAAACCCCCTCGTTCATCCCATGTGTTTGTACAACAGCGTAATTTACAGAATTTGTACGCGATCCCATTGCTTAATCACTGTGCAATAAATCATAAGTCGGTGAACTCGAACAAGATCAACACCGAACTACGCTTACGTCATCCTTCATGTAGGAAGATATCATTGAGAGCATCTCGTCATTTGCCACGCCTAATTATCATCCCCCTGTGTACTGTGTGTATGTGTGTGTGTATCGCGAGTCCACTTTTCAAACTGAGTGGTTTCTTCGCTCATCTCTATTCACCCAAAAATTGTCGTCAGATTTTTTCACAATTTTACGAGTTGGTACAATACGTATATAATAATAATTTGGCGACGACAGGACTGCTAGAGCAGTCTAAAATTATTGGAGTTTTTGTACATTGTCACAGTATTTATCGTTTATGTATGTATCGTTTATCAGAGGGATCTACAAAAAAGAAAAAGAAAGTTCAGATTTCGAGCGACGACACGTCTCAGCGTCGTAACGGAGTCAAAAAAAAAAAAAAAAAAAAGAAAAAAAAAGAATCGTCGACGTTAAGTCTAAAGAGACTGTTAACCATACGCACTGTCATGATCATACGGTTTATGGCGTTAAAGTATCCGTGGTTTGTGCGTGTTTATGTTTATTGTTAAATGCAACGAATACTACCAGTGTCTACGTGGAACGTGGATGTTAAATCTGGACGAAATGTCAGGGCAGTCAGCGAGACCGCACGAGAAATTATTTCCCTACTCACGAGTTGCTTCAAAACCTTCGATCCTTCAAACATTTGCTAATTATCGGGAGAAGTGCTGGCAAAGGAGTTGTAACCGAGAGAAGTGTGACACAGTGTTAAATTCGTGATTTACAAGTGGAACGGAAGTAGCTATCGCACAATGCCGTGCACGCGGCACCTAATGCACTCGTAAAAGAATTTTATTGTCGCGTGGTTACGCAAACAAGTAGCCAGAGGCTGGTTCCGTGGAAAATAGAGCGGTGTGTGACGTATCGCCGATAGTTACAGCAAGGACCAACGCTCCAACTTCGCGTTTCCTTGTAGCACGTGATTAAAGCACAAACGGCGACTCGAACTTTCCAATTCCTCCGCGAAAAACTTCGAAATGCGCTACGTCGATCGTATTTCGCTCGGGGAGCTCCAAGTTTTATTATTTAGTTTATAAGCGGCGTGAGTTTTTGAACACTTTCCGGTTGACTTTCTCGATTCGAGAGGAGGGATCTAGAACTTGAGTCTCTGATTTAAAAAATATTTGCCATAAAATCTTTATAACGGGAAGGAAGAAGTATTTTTTTGCGTTCTTCCAAGCAAATTATACCAATTTGAACGCACGAAATTCTTTGCGATTTTTTACATTCTTATTTGTTGCTACTGTCGACTCCTCGTCAAAATTTACTATAAAGTTTGAGTAAATAGTATACATTTCGTTAGAATGGGTGTTGAACTATTCTTTGCCTGTGGTCAGCTGCCTTAAAATACATGTCACGCACAAAATTAATTCTTCTTTTCTTCATTAGTCCAAGTCATATTCCTTTGACATTGTCTCTTTGTACTCACATAATCTTGTTACACTCGGGACCAAACTTTACAGAAATATCATTGAATACATCTCGTGTAGACGATAGTTTGTTTCAACTACCGCAATTCTCTTACCAAGCTAGATATTTTTAAAATTTCCCTTGTTCCGTGTTTCATTTTCTTCTTTTAGTCGAAAAAAATTGTATCACTTCTTCTCCTTCTTCGAATCGAAAGGGTCGATTCTTTTCCTCTGTCTCGAATCTTTCTTTCTTTTTCTATTCCGCAAAGAGACTTAATTGTTGAGACATGTATCTCGATATGCCAGAACGGAGAGAAGAAAAATTATGAAAAAAATAGTTTTTCAAGTTTACTTTTCCAAAGCTGATGTATGGACATGGAAAAATGCGGATCGTCGTGACAGGGAAAGTATCAACGTTTCTTCTTCCGACTCGAGATCGAACGGTGGGATTTCAGCGAGCAAGCGAGGAGCTTCCGTTCAACTCGAGAGAAGCGTGTTTACAACTCCGCGCATCCAACGTCGGCCAGAAGCAGAGTTATTTGCAGTTGCGCGATTGCACCCGGATCGCGATCTGTTTTTGCGCCGAACGGACAGAGAGAGAGAGAGAGAGAGAGAGAGAGAAAGAAAAGAGAGACGAGAAGCGTGGTTAGGCAGTGTGTCGAGGACCAGATTATGCTACGCCTTATAATTTTACGATCACGAGAACGTCGTTCGTACGACGCCTGACTTAGAAAAACACTTTTTTAATCTGGGAACTCTGCGAGGCAGATGTCTCTTCGAGGTTCGAGTTTGAAATTTTGAAACGTATCAATCAGATCGAAGTCCGAATATTAGTAAATAATCTCCAGGTATTAAAATTCTGCTCCAAATTAATCATTGTTCTCGAGCTGATCTTTAATTAACTCTCAGACGTGGTGGTCTCGTAATGGATCATTCTTGATTCAATCGGCAAGCGATTCTATACTCGTGTAATCCAAACATTTTCAATTCTAATAATTTCTTTTCTCGTAGCCTACATAAAAACAGGAATCAATACTTTTTTACATTATTTGTTTAAGATGTAAATAAACCCGAGCGTTCAATTTTTCTTCATTTTTCCTCACCCCTTACGTTCCACGAGGAAAATCAATCCTCTGTCACCAAGAGGTTATATCGCTCAACTATGTAAAAATAAACGCAATAAACCGTTTCCTACCGCGAGTTAAACGCTACCAAGGAAAAAAGAAGAAAAGAAAAAGGAAATCTTCCTTTTTAAGAAGCGGAGGAAGCTTCCCCCAGCCAGTGATTTTCATCGATGAAATTTCCGTTACCCCGTAGCGGAGCCGCGCGAAGGATGCGAAACGCCCCGAAGAAGAGCCTTTTACAAGCCAAAAATACTCGGCCGCCGGTCGGTTTATCGATAATGGCGGCATAATACGAAACGCGTGTAGAACAACCGCCTCTATCTTTAGAGGCGAGCCATCTCACAAGTCCGCTGCGGAAAGAAACGCGCGAGAGATCGAACGAGCAGATGAGAGATCTCGAACGCGCACGAAACCTCGCCTGCAGCTCTGGCGGGCGTCGTCGAACACGTTACGACCCTTCGTAGAAAGCTCCGTTTCCTTTTTTCTTTTGCCAAACTGCCGCGAGAAGCTTTTGATTATTATTGAAGCGAGCTTAGGTCGAAAATTGGTGACTGGCTTAGCCAACGAACGATATACCACGAATAACTGTCAATAACACTGTGGACGGGAGACGAGAATTCTCGTGTTTCAACGTTGCGGACGGGGAATGTTCTTTTTTTTTTTGTGTTGTAGGGGACAACGTTATATATAATTTGTATTATATAATATTATATACAATATATAATTGTACATTGTAATGTTATATAATTTTTCAAGAAGCGGGGAAACTGTTTCTTAACACACCACACCAAGAAACGTTGCTAGAGGTATTTTCAGTTTATTCAACGAAATACCTCTAGAATGAAAAGTAATTAATAATTTTAATTATTAATAAAATGATTCACTTGTTAAAACGCTATACATTCTCTTCTTAACTGAATATGTCAAATAAAAATACAGGCTGTATGTTTGATCAGAGCATACCGTCCTCGATAATATAAATATAAAACAAATAATAGTTAAAATCTAAAACACATAATAAATAGATTCTTAAATATTACTATAAAAAATATATAGTAATATTTAATAAAATACCTCTAAAATGAAAAAAATTAATAACTTTAATTATTAATAAAATAATACACTTGTTAAATGCTACACATTTTCTTGAATCCTTTCAGTCATATATTAAATAATTCGAAAAATGCGAGAAAATACAGGCTACGTGTTTAATCAGAGCATACCGATGTGTTAATATAAATATAAAATAAATAATAGTTAAACTCTAAAATACATAATGAATAGATTCTTAAATATTACTATAAAAAAATATATACTAATACTTAAGAATATTTTATCAATGTGAATCAAAGATGTGCATATGTGCGTTGTACAAAGTTTCTCTGTTGCTCCAAAAATGTGCGGTCTCTGGGAGCAAGTTGGACCGTGCCGAGTACGACACGCAGTGTGTTAAGAATAATATCACGTATATCAGCCTATATCACCGTTTTTTTTTTTTTTTTTTTTTTTTATTTTATAAAGATTATCGAAGCTTCAGTCATTAGACACACTGAAGCAACAGTGAATCAACCGATTGCAACGATCCGGAATGAATTTCAATGCACCGCAAGATCGAGTGGGGGGGGGGGGAGAGAGAAAATCGAGAGTGGCGTTGAAAGTCATTCCGTGAGTTCGCCGTGGTTCTCCATGATTCCACTCGTTGGCTCGTCAAAGAGGCGAAAAAAGACGCGGCAGACGTCGGCTGTTAGAAAGATGTATCGAGCTGGTGAACGCGGAATGGACGTGCGGTTACTATTTTCGAGAGCAATGTTTATCTGGCACGGATCAAATATATAGTTATGAGTTCCAGAAGGTGGCCGATAGTTCCTCGAACCGGTCATTATTAGCAAGTCTTACGCGGAGGACCGACCAAAAATACTGCGTGGTCGCTCACTCCGCTCTTGTCTTTGAAAGAACGCTCCGCATTTACGAGCCTCGGCGACGCGTCGCGCTTTCACGTCGAACGAGTCGAACTCCCTTCTCTGTGAATTCTTCGGCTCGATTTTTCAAGAAAGAAACATACTGTCCATGTAAGTTCCATTATTCTGAGAAGATGATACAAATGGTGACTGAAAGTAGCATCGAGTCGCACGTAGCATAAAGTGACGTCTGATTAAGCGTAATTTTACGGCTGAAATGTACATTATACACGTACAATGTCGCGTGCTGATTTGTTGAATGATATGAAACAACAATTTTCGACGTACTAAAGTAAAAAGAACGAAGTATGCATGTTCTAACCTACAAGTATGTTGTATCGAAAGTATCGGTTGGCTCATCCTTATTACCATCTTGTAACATCATCTATTATGATTTATATTATTTATTTAGATACTATTCAAAAGGTTGCAGCAATGCGAACATTATATCCAACACTGACTCGATTATAGCTAAATATTGATATTTGGTGCATTGCAGCTACAATTTGGTCTCCCAGTTACTCACTTGAGTTGACTGGCATCGAATAAACTTACTGAATCAGCGAGTAGAGAAAATTATAGTTTCTTTCTTTACGATTTTCTCGAAATGGAGTAAAAACGACCAAACTTCTGAGCGTCTCTTCTTCGATCCTCTATACGAATTTTAACATTTCAATCAGGGACACCCTATAGAGAAAGGTTTAGCAACAGCGAGCATTCGTTTCCACGTTGTAAAATTAAACAGATATTTCGCAACGGTTCAATTTACAGTGCGCAACATTCGCGAATCTAATTTCTAATTTCGAAATCTCGATTTAAAAAAAAGTGAAGAAAAAAAAAAGAGGATTGGACTCAAAAGCACTCGAGGATTGCGCACGCACAAATGTGAATTGTAAAAACTTTTAAAAGAAAATTGTGCAACGGACTGACGTTCAACGCATTTGCCAATGCATTCTCTTTTTTTTCTTTTCCTCCCCGGTTGTTTCGGTCGGCAAGACAACGATAATACGTGTGAAGCAATTGAAAAGAGAAATTACTTTGCATTCGAAAGGTTGTACCGGTCATAAACGACAGTTAAAGGATTATCATAAACGCTGCTATGCAACTGCTTCGCTTACCCAACACCGCGCTGGAGATAATCGAATCAATTCGAAAAACATGATTTTTCCAGAAACGTTTCGATTTTCTCAGATCTTTTGACAAACTTTGAATACGTGCTTACTCTTTCTCAACGTTTTCTTTTCTTTCCTTTTCTTTTTTAGCTCCTGCTAATTAGTCACTCTAGTTAGTTACAATCAACTTTACCAAAAATACGTTACCAAAAATACTTTTGAAGAGACATTACGGACAACATTGCGATTATTTTTCCGGAAATCGTGTATATATTGCCAATTAATCGATATTAAACGGGCGATGCCGTGTACCACTTAGAGTATCGTATTTGTGCACATTTGCGAGAACCAAACAGCTTTCAACGTTTACGCGTCGTAATGTGATTATTTTCACGTAGGGCTCCAATTGGCGTTTCGTGTAGATAACGTTAAATATCCGATCGATACGGTGTTAACGCATTACTGACCGTCGATTTTTGCATAAACTAACGCCAATGGCCGAACGGTAATTCTTCGTACGGGCGATATTAACCGTGTACAAACGCGATCAATAAAAATGTACAAACGCGATCAATAACTTTCTGTTAACAAAATGCGTCATCAACACGTCACTCGGTCATTAACCGATGTTAATATCCGTTTGAAAAATCACGAACAGGACTGACACCAACAACAAATAATTCCCTCCAGTTCTACCAACTTCTTCAAACACTCTTGTGTTCACGATCGCAAAACGCCGTCACACTTACGTACATAACAATTCCACAAAAACATTTCGTTCCGCGGTTGAACGCGAATATCCTCTGTAAACTCTTCGCCACAAGAGTGGACGATCGAATCGTAGAAAATATTCAGCCACCAGCGTATGATCGAACCGAGAGAGACAGAGAGAGAGAGACGCGAGGAAAATCGGCGACCAACGAAATCGAGCGGCAATTTTCGCGAGAACGCGGTTTGAAAATTCCGTGCGAGCACCATGGAAACGTGGCCCCGGAAAAATGAGCCGGTTATAAAGGGCTTGATATTTGTTGCGCGTGGAAACGCGTCGCGCGGCCAAACAATATCTCGCCGGTAGCTGCGTTTGTTTGTATCGCCTCGATTAATTACGATTGTCAGCCCCGGTCCCCTCCTCCTCCCCCCTATCGCTCCTCTCAGCGCACTTTCGCGTTCCAATTACATTTCCAGCCGAGTCGCGCCCACCAAATTCCCTGCTCGCGCTGCCAAAGTCCGCCGCCAGGACACGCATTAACCTGCGATACACCGGTGATAATTAGCCGATCCTTTAATTAACTTCAACTTTGGGTTAACAAACTGAATCATCCCCCCCCCTCCCACTTTCCTTTTCTCCTGTCCTCCTTTGCTCTTTTCTTTTCTTTTCTTTTCTTTTCTTTTCTTTCCTTTTTTATTCTGGTTTTCATGCTTCCGTTGGCAGCTCGTCTTTGGCTGTTGAACGTACCGATCCGGTTATACCATCGTGCGTTGAAGACTCTTGCCTCGCGCGATGTCACGGTCGATGGTTAAAATTAGCAAGTCAAGCCGCGGATTTCTGCGGCAAAGGAGACGAGAGAGCGTGTGCAACCCGTTCGAACGAAACTACGTGTGTGTATCTATCTGGGGTCGCCTAGTTCCTCGGCCATTGTTTCCCCTCGGCTATCGATGAGACGAAACGGCGAGGGACGGGGAGCGACAGTGGAAAACTGGGTGAGCGTCTTCAGCCAGCGAGTTCCCATTGCCGAGTTTGACAAAGGGGTAAGTGTGCCTGCTGTCGGGAAAGTCACAGTTGCGACCCGTTTCGCTTTTAATTCGCTTCGCTTTCGACTTTAACCTCTTGCGCTGGAACGACGTGCGTCGAGAACATTTTGGCCCCAAAATTGCAACATTTTCTCAGTTTCGAGTATATTGAAATGTAACTCAGGCAAAATAAATAATAAATTTATTACTAGTTAGTAATTTCTACCCGGTGATATACCGATGAATTCAAAGAGAAGACGAATTATTGTATATACGATTTGGTCACTCGTTATGGTCCGCAATCAGTTGCCAGCGCAAGTAGTTAACCTCTTGCGCTGAAAAGACGTGCCACGCACGTCAAGGACATTTGGCCCCAAAACTGCAACATTTTCTCAGTTTCGAGTATATTGAAATGTAACACAGGCAAAATAAATAATAAATTTATTACTTCCTAGTAATTTCTACCCGGTGATACACCGATGAATTCAAAGAGAAGACGAATTATTGTATATACGATTTGGTCACTCGTTATGGTCCGTGAACCAGTTACTAGCGCAACGGGTCAAATCTCGAACTGCCAAGAACGTTAAGTAATAATAACGAAACGAGAGAAAGAAATCTTTACGGGCAACCTGGAGAAAAAAAGGAAACGTCGATTTTGGAAAAATCGTCCAGCAAGATTTTCAAGCGCGCGCGCACCCTTAATATTTATGCGTGACACTGTCACGCACCGCGTTGTTTTACATGCAAATATACACGGGGAAAGCCCCGTGGCGACGGCGCGGGAGGGAAGGCGCGGAAGGAGCGGAAAAAACTGGTGTCATTGCGCGGCGCGTAAAAATTAAAGCGGTCCATGCGTGATTTATATTGTATCCGCGTAAAACGGGTAATGAATAGCAGCGGGCTGGTGTGTGTATGTGTGTGTGTGTGCGCGCGCGTGAAAACTCGCGTAATCGATACGAGATTTAAGTTTCGTTGGCCCCCGCGAGCGCAAATAAAATCAATTTAAACGATTCATTGTTTAAAATATAACATTGGGTCATTGTACGTTCGATAATGCGCGGGGAGGGGAGAGAAAAAGAGGAAAAAAGAAAGAAAAAAAAGTGAAAAATGACGGAGAATCGGAGCTCGGTTTCAACTACGGTATCAAGTGGAAACGTTGTTTTCACCATCGTTGACAAGCTGATCTCGCCCGCAGTTTAAAAAAATTATTAGAGATCGTTGCGTATGAAACGCTTCGTTTCGCGCCGGCCGTTTAAAAATCTTTTGATATTTAGTGGATAAACGTGCCCCGTTAAACGTGGCGTTTATTATACGTCGCTTTCGAAGCACCGGGGAAATAACCCGGACACAAACGCGATTTGCCCGCGTTTGCCGTGGAACGACGGACCGTCAAAGCAAACGTCGAATTCACCGATGATGCATCGGGTTTAAACTTGTAAAAAAAGTACACTCGTTTTACGATCTAGTTTCCAAAGGAGCTATAAACACGATAAGTAAATGATCTGCTGTCGCTGCGAGACATTGAGAAATTACGAACGTGAGGAATGGAGCAAGAAGTTAAGTTTAACTGCAATAATCGTAATCTCGTCTTAAGAGTTCCATCGAATTTTGGGGATCGTACTCTAATAATTCTGCAAATTAATCAATCTTTCTTCTCTTGAAACAATCAAAAAGAGAACGTGTAGTTTCGCGAAAAAGGAACAAAAAATGGAGTTTGAAACTTTGAAAGTTCCTTGAATCGACCGCTATCAAGAAATCAGACGCGATCGATCCAACTTTAAATATAATAACTGTAGTCTCGTCTTGAGATGGTTAAGCTGCATCGTACTCCAATAATTCCACAAATTAACCAAACTTTCTTCTCTTGAAACAACCGAAAAGGGAACGTGTAGTTTCGCAAGAGAAGGAAAAAAAATCGAGTTCGAAGCGTCGAAAGTTCCTTGAATCGATCGCTATCAAGAAATCAGACGCGACCTATCCAACTTCAACTATAATAATTGTAGTCTCGTCTTAAACTGCACTGTACACCAATAATTCCACAAATTAACTTCCCTCGAAATAACCGAAAAGGGAACGTATAGTTTCGTAAAAAAAGGGGAAAAAGAATCGAGTTCCTTGAAGTCGATCGCTATCAAGAAATATCCGATATTGCGGCCCGTGTAGAGTACCAAGCTACCCGACTAAAATCCGTGATTCTTGTCCACGTCGTGTCAATACCAAGACAGATGCTGAAAAAAACCCATGGAAAGGACCCGACAACGTCGGGTTCCATCCATACCGAACAACGAACAGTAATCGAAAAACAGACAGAGAGACAGACCGGTTGCTACACCGCAGAGAAAAAAAAATGAATAAATAAATAAAAGGGAGGAGGCGGGGAAAGGGGAATAAGAGTAAGAACCGCGAGCCGGGAATGCAGTTGGAAAATGGTATATCGCGACCGCGCAACGCAACGGTCTCGAAATTGGAAGCGGCGAGAGGACAAATCGAATCCGCTGGGTATGGTCCGCGCCGCTGATAACGGCCGATTCGGAAGAATGGACGGGAGACAATGCGTTTTGCCGGTGACTGTACGTGCCTCGACACACCACACGATGTAGGTTACGAACGGAGAGAGACGCGGGTATCGATTTCAGCGCGGTATGCGGCACCGTTGTGGAATGCACGCCTTCTAACGTTGTGTGTCGCGTTGTGTGCGCCTGAAACCGCGAACGAGCCTCGCGAGGGAGGGGGGCAGCACACCTCGCGGGGAACCAGCTCGAGAATCCGCGAGATGCCTCGTTTTTTTTTTCTTTTTTTTTTTTTTTTGGAAACGCTACGATTTCTGCGACTGAATAATAATTGTGATAGGTGGAAGGATTAAGGGAGAATTTGTGCAATACTGCAAAAGTTGCTACGAGCTTTGCACTCGATTGTCCGTTCGGAAGGATTCTCTAAATACTGATAATCATAACAAATACATTTAGCGTTGTACGATTCGATGTAGAATATAGTATAACATCTGAACGGACGCCTAGAGCGAAAGCCACGTGTGTAACGACGTAAGACGAGAAAAAAAATTTCAGAAGTTTCTGAAGACAGCCTTGAATCAATTGGACACTCATTGGAATAATTCAGATAAACTAGACTTTTTGTTGCTTCTTACGAAAGTAGGGAAAAAATAGAGGAGGATATTAATTTTTACGTTTCCCAGAGATTGAAACTATGTATTATTAACTCTTGTATATATTACGCTTGCCCTGGCAAACCTAAACAATGCACGTTGATGATTGCTTTAAATTTAACCCTTTGCACTCTCTTTGTCGAGTGTGACTCGACATTAGTTTTTATCATAGCAACTCTTATGTCACACTCGATATTTTCAAATTGCCAAAAAAAAAAAAAAAAAAAAGAATTGAAAAATAGCTTTGGAGTGCAAAGGGTTAAACGATATCACATCTTAGAACATCTTAGAAATTTCGTGTTATAATACCATTCCAATGATTATTTCCAAAGCTACATCATTTTTTACAATGTGTTGCTTCAATGTAAGTAAATTGCTGGTAGATGATACGCGGGATAAAAGTTGTCGAAATTTACGATTACTTGCATGAAAAGATCTTCTCGCGAACGAACAAGTTCGAACGATTGTTACGTGTCGTTAATCACAAAGCAAAGATTAAGACGTGGTATTTGTCTCGCGTGGTTCGAAAACTGATAAGTTTCTCTTGCGTTGAACAGAATTGACAAAGGTTCGAAGCCTAGTGTACGAGTTTCGCAACGTCGAGCAACGATATGGTACGCACATTGCGCTCGAAGTGAAAGTCGACGAAATTTCGTCGTTCGTTTCGCGTCGAGCAACGAAATTATACTTTTTCTTATCTTTTATCCTCTCATTTTTATTGGCGATCGACTTCGCGATTCCTTGCAAACAACGTAGCCAGTAATTAATCGAGAGAAGTGTTAGTTCTCGTGTGTTACGAGAGGCTGGACGCGGCGATGTTCCAACAACGGGAAACAGTTCTCTAACGCTCGAAAGTCAGTCGTAGCCGAGTGTGCTGTTCCATTATCAAATCGTGCTTCAAGTGGTGCACACCCGCGCGGCAGAAGCGAAGAACAGAGCGTTGAACATGGAATAACGAATCACACGTGCAGATAATGTACGGTGACAACAAACTTGCGTGCGTGTACATGAAATTTACATTTAAGTGAACATTTTCCAAACAGTTTCGAAAAATTGGCGATATGTAAATTGTTGTAATTTCGCAACGAGAAATCACAACAGCAATGAATCCGAAGCTTTTATTTCCACGATATTCTGCATTCATTTTTCATAAAAATAAAAGAAATTCATTTCTGACATATCGTGCAATGAGCAATGAGCTTTTTTTTTTTAATTCATACGTCTCTCGAGGCATCGAACAAATTTTTTTCATGACTGAATCCATCCGCCGTGTGTTTGAAGATGCAAGCTTTCTTCTCTTTACGATAAAACGTACTTCTAAAACTTGCCGTATGAAATTTCGTAATGATAATTTATATTAGAACGCAAAGTCCACTAATTTGATGGAAAAAGTCGTATAGAAAATGTTGGAAGGTAAATTGTGACCAGGAGGCTTCGAATTCTCTGAATTCGTGGAGCGAATGAGAGTCGGCGACGAAAAAAATTTTTCAAACGTTTCGAGAAAGGACGAATATCTCTACTTTTCGTATTTACTACACGTTGCAAAAACATTTCGAAGAGAAAGAGCTTGAAAATGGATTCGTTGCTGCACGATTTTTTTGTTACGAAATTACAACGTTATTTAAATGTCGCCAATTTTTCGAAACACTGGTAATTTAATACTCATAAGTTTGTGACCTGTCGCTGCGTTACACATCCGCGAATTAAGGGAGGAAATTGTACTTTTTCTCGTTGCACGAAGCAGAATTAGCTGTTGAATGAAACTCAGCGTAACAGAAACGTCACAACTCGAAAACTCGACTTCTCTCTCTATTCTTCACAAGAAATTTCGTGCAACTGTTTAGAAATTTTAATGGTTCGAATTGTACGACATTCGAGCGCAAAGGCGCGAACTGCAAAGCATGCACGATCACTTATTACTTTTTAAGGAACCGGCCGATGGCTGAAAATATAACACAAAGACCGAAATTCCTCAGTCGACAAAGACCAAGCAGTCGTACAAAGGTCAGGCTCTTACTGATCAAGCTTCCTGTTGGTTCCCTTCGAACGATAATAATTCCGGCCGATTTATATTTAACAGGAGACCGCGTGTCGACGTAAATCTGCCAGCCGGGGGTCAAGATGAAGGTCACTGGAAAAGGAAACGCGTCCTTGTTTCCCGCTATTACGAATATGCAGATCGACGTTTCGGGTCAATCGATAACCCTTCAACGTTCAAATGCTTACCTCGACGAAACGAACGGTGAACAGAGACCACGCATATCTCGGACAAATCTAAAACCAACCTAGACGAAGAGGAAGAGGAAGAAGAAGAAGAAGAAGAAGAAGGAGAAAGTTATCTTGAAAGTGACGCATAGTGATTATCATTTGAATGAACCTTCGGAGTTTCTGACGATTTGAATATTTTGTCAATTAAGCGGCGGCCCGATTTGCATAGGTGAGACAGGGTCGCCAACCGACGTCGGCGATTTATTTCCATGAAACGCGGCGACCGATCGATACCGATTCTACGCCCAGCCAGAGACGAGATACCATCTGGATAGAAGCCATCCACCCTTCTCTCTCTCTCTCTCTCTTTCACGCGCTCTTTCACTCGTCTCCACTTCGCTTTTTCCGTTAACCTCGATTTTTCGACCGCGGAAATTGCTCCGAGACCGAAAGAAAAAGGGAGAGACCGGGCGAGGCTCGAAAGGGGAGGAAAAGAGCATCCCCTCGGGCGAACAGATTCTCCGCGTACCTAGTGACACGAATAACATTCCGACGAGAGTTTTCACCGTGACTCGTTTCACCGTCTCGAAAACGAGGCCCAAGCTTCGTAATCCACCGACGAATTATTCGCGATTCTATTCTTCTACTTCGTGTTTCAGTTTCGCGTTTGACTGTCGACTATCGCGATCGAAAGTTCAGTATCCATCGAGAGACTCTGGGCTCGAGCGTGGCACGTGACCGAACACAGTCAGTCAGCGAGAGATGCGTGAACTTTGAACATCTCTCTATCTGTACTTCCTCGAGTGGTATATTCGCGAAAAGATATGCTTGATTGTAAGCTTCAAGTTGAAATTTTCACAAAAGGACTGGACCGACTAGCGGTCGAATTTTTATACGAAATTAACGACGGAATGAAATTTTCATAAAAATTTCCTTCCTCGATGAAAACTCGTCGCGTATGTACGTACGAAACGATTAGCAGCGCGTTCGCAAACGCTTCGAAACAGCGAATTATACGACAGATCTAAACGCGCTCATGAAATTACATCGGGTATTATATTATCTCGCGGTAACGTTGCGATTGATACCTTAACGGAACGCGCGCGGGCGAGATGTGGCGTGAAAGCCCTTGATTACGCGGCGTTTATCACTCGCATCGGCATTAATATTCGATACTCGTGATTTGAAATAGATTAACGTTCAGTTTCTGAATACGCAAATATCATTTACACATTCGTTTCGCAAATTCGATCGGATCGAGCCAGA
Organism: Tetragonisca angustula; assembly: GCA_036937485.2. NCBI lineage: Eukaryota > Metazoa > Arthropoda > Insecta > Hymenoptera > Apidae > Tetragonisca > Tetragonisca angustula. The sequence continues at coordinate 196,851 of JAWNGG020000310.1, forward strand.
ACACTCGACGAATTATCCTATCGCGATATTTCGCTCGCGAGTCAATCTCGCGTACGAATTGCAACAAACAATCGCGCAACGTTGTCGAGTGAACTCGTTGTTTCTAAGGAGCGAACGACTCGTCGCGGAACGACGGCCCGAAGCACTCGAAGCGGCTGATTTATGGACCGACTTGCCAGCCAGTAACTTGCAGGTAAACTTGCAAATTCCCGGCTCTATTCTCAGATTCTAGACGCCTTCGTGCGTTGTCGACCGCGTGAAAAGTCGCTCCCCGTCATTTTTAAACGGAGAATTTTGTTCCTATATTTTTTGACGAAAAATCATTTAAATTTGCAGAGATACACTGCCGTCCATAAGTCACCGGACACTTGCTTACTTTGAGCTGAATATAGCTACTAGAAGACAGATATACTCTTCTGGATTAATTTTATTGTACAATCTTGTTACATGTACTCATTTTATAATGATGCTTGAGAACAAAGCTGAAATATTTTACGTATATAGATGAATAAATATTTCGAAAAATATCAGAAATAATATTTAAGAAATCCAAGAAATCGAGAACGTGTCCCAAATCGAAGAAAGACTTGTGGAAGAAATTGATTCCGAAATATTGATAAAGTTAATCGACAGAATGCCACGATTAGTTCAGGCCATCGTATCTGCACGAGGCGGAGATATCGGCGAAACACAAGACACAAAATACGTTGTATACTACTTGGTAAGATTTTTGACACGTAAACTGTATGACACGCATGTGTATTCTAGATATTATACATATGCAATAAATAGTAATTTCGTTTCACAAAATAGGATATTTCATCGAATATAATTGTCCGTGCCTCAATTTGTCGTAGTGTCTCGGTGATTTTTATGGACTTACACGAAAGCGATAAAGAGAAAACAAAAAAAAAAAAAAAAAGAAAAATCATAAATTGGTTATCTCGAGAGCTTCAGTAGCGTCAAGAATAAACATAAACGTAAAAATCGAAGGGAAGTATCGCCATCGGTTCCAAATATAGCTGTGCGCGCGTTTTCAAACGCACGCGATCGAAGGTTTACGTAACCTTTGAGCCCGAGCCGGGAGGCGCCTGCGCGCACGCTTAATTTCCGGTAATGTTTGAGCAGCGTCCGCTTATTAACGCGGCCCGACGAGGAAAACACTCGTACCTCGGGATATTCCCCCGGACACGGTGGGAACGCGATTGGAAACCTGCCAAAAGACGAGCGACTCGTAAACAGGGAGAGAGAGAGAGAGAGAGAGAGAGAGAACCAGCCAGAAAACTTTCCTTATTTCGTAACACGCTCGTCGTCATCGTCCGCGCATAAAATCCTAATTAACTCCCGAGAATTCCTAATCCCCCATGAATTTTCGCGGCGCACGCGGAAATTACGATTTACAACGCGCATTAATATTTAATTGTTTGCCCGTGTAATAATTCAGCTCGCACTCGTACAAAGTGCAGTGCATTATACTCTCAAATGGTATTGTAACAAACGTTGTGTGTAATTGCGCGCACGTGTATAGATACAAGCGTTTGCTCTTTCATTGACGTTCGGATCGAGCAATATTTTTAGCGTGCGTTATTCTCGGCCGTTTTTTTGTCGAAGCAAGACGCGAGACAAAAACGAAAAGCCGTGAATCACACGTGCAATCAGCGTAGAAGTAAGAGTCTACAGTTACCTAATCTACGTTGCAAATGGCACGAGCCTCGCTCATTGCGAGTCAAAATATTGTAGCGTCGGTTATTACGATCGGCAGTTTAGTTACGTACATACATAAGTGTCACCGGAACTTGAACGACGACCCAGATCAGATTCGTTGAAATTCCGGGCGCAAGAGTCCAAGTTTCGATAACGTTTTCGTTATTTGTAACTTCGTTCAAAGTGTTCTTTTGTCTTATCACAAAGGCTTTTACACGCCAGCTGTGATAACGACACGTGATCAGTGGAGTCCGGATGTTTATGCAAATACAGGTTTCTATGAATAAAGAAAACCGAGTCCAGATAAAACACTTTAGATACACACGATTAAATCTAACGCTGCGCAGTTGGACGTTTGCAGTCAAATTCGGATCAGTGCAATTCCAAAAAAAAAAGAGAAAAAAAAAAAGAAAAAAAGAAGAAACAACGAGCGTACGTGGTTCGTTTTGACGAAATCTTTCCCGCGATGTACGAACGATCGACCAGTGTGAAAAGTGGCCCGGGTTGATACGAGGAACCGGAAACACGGTGGGGAAACGGTCAGTTTTCGGTTCGTTCGCGAGGCACGATATGTAAATTCACCGGCGGATAACATTTCCCGAGCGATATCGTTGTTTCGAAATTTTCAACGTGCCTCGACCCACCGAGCGGACGCGTGCGAGCACACGCAAATTGCCTTTTTCGCGCGAAATCGCGCCACTGCTAGGGGCAAGAGTTCCCTCTTCTCTCCAACTTACTTTCAAGATCAGCACGTTCTCGTTTCGCACAACGTGGAATTTCCACGCATTTCCTTTGCTTCAATAACGCAACGAAACTCGAGCTTCGAACTTCACGTATCGTCCGCGCGACTGCAAGCTCCATTCTTCCATTTTTCCTTCATTTTTGATGACGCGTCGAACTGCCCGATAACAACTTACAATTTCTCAAGGAAACGTGGGAGAGCAAGGAAAAAAGAAAAGCTGTAGTCAGAAGATGAAAGTGTATCGTGATGCAGTAATAAAAAGCAGCGGCGAGAGGTGGAGCGGGGATCGAGACGGAGGGAAAAACGCGGATGGTGGAAATGCTCGGCTGGACGCATTGAGATGCAAATTCACGCGGTTGCCCGCGTGATTTACGAGGGACAGACGCGTCCGTGCGCGATTGGAACCGAGAGAGAACGTTCGAAGATGTTCGAGGGACGTATCGATAAGATCTCTTCAAAACACACGCACATCCACAATGGAACCAAGATTTTCTACGACAGCGGTTTCAGATAAGCACGGCGATTCCCTAGCGGCGCTTGGGAAACGTGTCTTTTCAAATGTTTGACGATGTTTGAGCGCGTCTCTTTGAGACTCGATCGATTTGATTAATTTGCAAACGTCTCAGCACAATTGGACGCTGTGTGATTCGCTGATTTTTAGTTCGATTATTTCTGAAACGACGGGAATCTGGGAAAGTTCCTCAGCGGCAGAGGTTCAAGCTGTTTGAAATTGTTGTCGTTGCCTAGAGCTAAGATTGTTTTCGTCCTGGGACTGTCTGAGTTGTGTCAATTTGAATTTTCGCAAAGAAAAGGACAGAATTTTCCCAAATTTGTGAAAAATCGGATTAATAACTTTGGCGCACTTATTATTGCAGCAAAGATAAAAGTTTGAAGTTTCTAGCTGTTCGATATTCTAAAACCTTTTTACAATTCTCAAACGTTGGCGAACGGATTTCCCAGCAGTGAAATAAATCTATTAGCGCGTAAAAAAGATCTAGGACTAGGTTATACTGAACGGCGATAAGAGTGCGAATGGCTTGGTTTAAGTGAATGAAAGTAGAATCGCAGAGAGTAAGATTTACTAGCTAAGTGATACTACTTTTTTCGCGTAACAACGCTCTACGACTCTACACGTGTTTCTCAACTAGATCGGATTACGCTTCGCATTAACTTGTTCGACGAAGTTTTCAATCTCGTTAATTGATATTTCAATTGCTCGACGAACAATTGAAATATCAAACGCGTGCAATGAATCTGAAGGAAAGTTCTAGCTGCAACGAAAGATTTTCAAATAGAATTTCATTTCAACAACTAATTTAATAGTTAAGCGAGATTTATTTGGATAAAATTTCGAATGTCTGAGGGCTCGAAAGAGAAATGGTGGCCGGATGCGAGGTTGGCTGGTCGCGCGTGCAGGTTGTCGCGAGTGCAGCCTCGCGACTACCGTTCGAAGCGTATTGACGCGGATTGCAGGCGCAGGTTAAATCGAGCAGACGGTGGTGGCGTCGCGACGCCGGCTGCGCACGGCTACGCAACCCTCTCTCCACGCTGTCCGAGCGAAGGTAGGGGCAAACAGCAAGCGAGAAAATTTATAAAGAGCGGGCTGGTGGGGGTAGACTACTTGTTGCGCGTCGCGGCGCCCTCGTGACGCCAGCATACCCCCTTCGTTTTCTCGACCACTACCACTACCGGCACTACTCCTACTACTACGACCACTATTACTACCGACGGTGCCGCCGCTGGTGGTGTATATGATAGTACGCCCCTTCGCTGGCGACGCCACCGACGCCACCGACGCCACCGACGCCACCGACGACGACGTCGCTACCACCACCAAGCGTTCTGGCCACCACCGACGTCGACTCGTCATGCTACTCGACAAAAATAGACGTGTCGTCGCGACGCAACAGATATCATTCGGCCTCGCGCGCGCCTCCTACTTCCTCCCCCATCTTTCTACTCTAATCTAACTCTGCTCTTTTCCTTTCTTTTCTCATTTGATCAAATCCTTGGTTTGACTCGACCCAAAATTTTGCACGCGACGCACGAAACATATTCGATTCTATTCTCGCGGATAATAGACTTGTAAATGAAAGAAACTTTCCGAATGTTTCCTAGTTCTCGGTGAACGAACTGAACGTATTAACTAAAAGTATCAAAATGGCAAAAGAAAAGGATCCACTAACCTGAATCTGATGACCGGGGTTGTTGATGTGTAGCTGCTGCGCCTGATTAATTTGCAGAGTGGACGTGCCGGGTCCCGACGGAGGTCTTGGCGGCGTGGAGCTAGTGAAGGGTCCCTGGGATCCGGTTTGATTGGGTCCGGCGCCCTGAGAGCCTCTCGGTGGCAGTGGATATCCTGGACTGCCGTGATTCGGCATCGATCCTGGGCTACCGTACGGCGAGTACTGTTGCTTGTACCCTCCGCTCGGTCCAAGCATGGTCGGTTTGCCGCCTGTGGCCGGCTGCGGTCTCTTCATATCCGCCAGGCCGGCAGCGAACTGTGTTTGCGAACCGACGAACATGTCGTTCGTCTGCTGGCTCTGGAATCCAGCCGTACCGTTGTTCTTGTGATACGACCCGGTGCCGGCGGTCGCCTGAGGCTGTGCACCAGGTGGGCCGGTGCTGCCAGGACTGCCCAGATAGTCGGACGTGCCGCCGAACTGAGGGAATTCGGCGTACGGTGACCTGGCAGTGGAGCCTCTAGCAGCGGCAGCGGCCGCCGCCGCGCCAGGATTAAATCCACCGAGACCAAGCTGTTGGCTCTTGTGCTGATGTTGTTCCGCCATTTGCTTCAGCGTCTGGGCGGCCGGGCTCATCTCGGACTTGAAGTCCAGGCTGGAATACGGTAGTCTAGCGGGCGAGTACTGTGCAGAAGCGAGACCTCCGGGGCTCGAATTGGCCGGCACGTTGGCGTTCCCGTTGTTCGTGGCAGCGCCGTTGTTCACGCTGTTGCTGTTCACGTTGCCGTGCTGCTGCTGATGCATCGAGTCCTTGTCGTCCTCGATCTTGATCTGACCGTTGTTCGTCCCGATGCTGTTGTTGTTGTTGTTGCTGTTGCTGCTGTTGCTGCTGTTGTTGTTGTTATTGTTGTTGTTGTTGTTGTTGTTGTTGTTGGCCGCGGCGGCGGCGGCAGCAACCACCGCCGCGTTGTTCGCCAACGCCTCCACCGGGATCTTCTCCTCGAAGTCAAAGTCCTTCATGAACTCCGGATGCAGGTCAGAGATCTCCGAGATGAGATCCTTGAACGCGTCCGACGTGATGATCTCGTCGCCGGTGTCGTCGCCCATAAAGTCGGAGAAACCAGAGAAACCGGCGCCGTTCGCCGCTGCGTCCTTCTCCAGCGCTGCAGCGCACTGCTCCAAGTCGACGAATTCATTGTCCGGCTCTTGCTTGCACTCGACCAGGTTACCTATGTCCACGCAACCGATACCACCGGGTGCCGGTGGCCCGGTGCCAGCCGCACCGGCGCCTGGCCCACCACCGGCACCGTTTCCCGTCTGTGGTCGCGACGTCGCTGAAGCCGGCGTGTCGGGGCCCGATTTCGGCGATGACGACGCGTTCAGTAGGTCGCTCTTCACCGAGGCGTTGGTCAACGCCTTCACGGTCACGTTCGTGGAGATCTGTTGGGCCTGCGAGTTGGCCGCGGACGTGGTGAACTCCAGTTGTTGCACGATCTCCACGGAGAACTTGGTCAGTCCCTCGTTGCCACCGCCACCACCGCCGCCCCCACCGGCGCCGTGCGTCGGACCCGTGGAGTTCGCGCCGTTTCCAGCACCGGGGTGTTGACCATGGGGGCCGTGATGCGGCCCGCCTTTTCCCCCGCCGCCACCGGGACCTTGCTGATGCTGATGCTGTGCCTGTGTGCATTGTAGCTTCACCGGGGGCTCGCCGAAGCCGCCGTCTCCGCTACCACCGCCGGCTGGCTCCAACTCCTCGGCCGTCCTCTTCACGAATTTTTGCTGCTGAAACGAGAAAGAGAAAACGTCGATCAGTTTAGTCGTAGCTAACTGTTACAGTCGTGAATTAGGAAAACGTGGAACAATGCTTCCTCACTGTCTCACTGACAGCGAAACTGCGTGAGCAAGTGCATTGAATAACAAGTGGATTTGAAAGGAATTCACACGAATTTTCACGAATTCGCCTCCTTTCGTTGGTTCGAGCTTCAACGAAAGCAGATATTCCGACGGATCCCTATTTACGATAATTATGAAAGGGAGGAGAAATAGTTTTTTTTTTTTTTTTAGAAAAGAATTATTTATATATCCTGGTTTTTGTTACGTATAATTATTCTTGGATTAGTTGGTACTAAACTGATAATATCGTAGTCAGATTTTTTTTAAACGTCTCAGTTTCAATATACAAGTGTTCATCGATCATCACCTCTGGTTTCTCGATAATTGTTAACACATTTTGTCGCCCGTCAGCAAAAGCATAAAGACACAGATAAAGACAAAGAAACAAATCTTCGCCGAGTGATTTGCTGGGGTAACGAAACTGGTTGTGCGAAACATTTACATAAAATATTCTGCGAACGCGTTAAGGAACTCATTCGTAGCAATAATTCCTCGTTATTAACTCGTGCATCACAAGATCAATCGACAATACCACGTTCCAAGGGATGAAAATCAACACGAGAAACAAAAGAAGACGAAAGATCTCCGTCTGGACAAGCACGAAAGACTAAAGAAGATTAAAAAAAGACAAGGCAAACGTCTGTACAAGGAGGAACGAAAATATCGACGCGGATCGGCCGGTTTTCTGACGAGGGCCCCGGCGAAATTGCCCCGACGAAAGGCGAAAACTGCTCCCCAGAATCCCGTTTCTCGCGTCTGTTACAGGGCCCTGGGTTTCTCGTTTCTCCGGGGGTGAAAAATACGGGCGTTCCGGTTCCGCCAGGCGACGGAAATGTCTGCATTACCGCGTGCTTTCTCCGCAATTTTCCTCGCGGCTCGCCAGAGACGCCTGGGACACCACCGTCGACCAGAGGGCCGCGTTACGCCGAGATTTATCGCATTCGCCCAGGTCGCGATACGCTCCCACGTCAAACCACCCTCTTCTACAGTTTCCTGAAAATTCCCGCTCCCTCAAATCGTCGATTTCTCGATCGAGATCGTTCGTCGTTCGGTTTTAGCACGCGTGTGACGCTTGAAGGATTGTTAACGAGACAGTGTGTATCACGTTGTGTAATAAATTCGTTTCATGTATCATGCATAGTGCAAGCGAAGTGGAACAATGAGTCGAAAATAAAGAATATTTATATTTATAAATTAAAGCATTTGCATTTATAAATTATTCATATTAATGTTTTATAAATATCATACTCGTATTATAAATTATAAACTTTTTTTTTGTCTGAAGTTTTGTAATCTTCGAGAAAATTAGCTTTGATTATTCTGCGAGTACACGTGCACTTATTGTCAGCTGCGACTTGAAGTATGAACGTAGCTTACAGGCATGTCTTATTTTCATCTCTGAACTCATTCTAAGTAAACAGATAATAACCAATTAACATTGCGAATTTGTAAAATCACATTTGCATCATCAAAATTCATTCGTGTATTCCGTCGTTTATTTTAATTTTAATTTTGTGAAATTATCGTGTGAAAGACACGGAAGAAGAAGGATAATATTCTTATATTCACACTGTCTTTGTCTTTCACGCATAGATTTTACAAAATTAAAATTGAAATATCTCCTAAGCCAATGATTTTTTTGACATAAATACAGGTTAATACTCTTTTTTGCAAAGAATGTCAAGGTGCGTCAACTGATGCAATAAAAAATATATGATTCCATTAAAAAAAAAAAAAAAAAACGTTAATAACTTCATATGTCCTCGTCCACCTACAAGAAGAGTAGGATTATCAAAATATGCCCATTCAACTTCATCTGAAACATTTTTCGCTACGCGTAGTATAATAATGACGTAAATCTAGATGGCAGCAAGTGGTATATTACTACTCAACTTTTCAACGACATCAGGAACCGCGACTCGTTCAAAGGCATAAACAACAAATCGCGTAAAAGACAAAATTGCTCGCTTCGACATCAGCCGTTCGAGAATATCTTCCAACACAGTCGATACGAGAAAGTGAAAAACGCGCGAGTGCACCGATTTTCCTCGGACACCACGAGAAACGCAATCGAGACCGTCGACGACCAGTTATTAACGCGAACATAAATCTTTGCCCGTCCGCTCGGTTTCATCAACTTGCCTCTCTCTCTCTCGCTCTCTCTCTTTCTCTTTCTCTGTTTCTTCGTGCCACGCATCGCCTCGACGAATTTTTGAGAATTGTCAAGGCGTCGCGGCGACAAAGTCGGAAATAAATCACGAGAATCCAGTGATTAACCTTCCGTTCGGGTACACTGCGAATTTTCATCCCCCCCGAGTTTCTTTCTTCGTTCACCTAACGTTGTTCCGACTCGAACGACGACCCGTGAAATTCAGTATAATTTAGTACGATCCACTAATGTAATTGACGCTAATTTTACAATTGTAATTCAGCAGAGACAGAGATAGCTGCGTCACAATATGAATTTCCTTGGAGAAAATATGAATGGATGCTCAATTGCAGGAGAATTACTCTTCGTGATACGTAAAAGCGAAATTTCACCCTTTTGAAAGTGTTTTTCGTCAGAAAATAAATTTCCTTAAAAGAAGAAAAATATATATATACCAAGAGATATTCAATTGCAAGAGAATTACTCATCGTGACACGTAAAGGCGAAATTTCACACTTTTTGATAACGTTCGCTACAGTTCTATCGCAAAATAAATTTCCTTAAAGAAAATATGAAAGGACACTCAATTGCAGGGGAATTACTCTTCGTAATACGCAGAAGCGAAAGCTCACCTTTGTGTTTCGTACAAATTTCAATAAAGATGATTTTGTACAAGTACAATATGAACTTGCTTAAATGAAATGTTAAAAGATAGTCAATTGTGAGAGAATTACTCGTAATGTGTATTAGGGGTGCTCGCGAGTAATGTCGTTCTTTCGATACTGTACGAAATTCTGTTTTATTTAAGACAGTTTTAGTTAGTACAGTTTTAATCTATAATGTAATTTAACAATGAGCACACCAAATGTCAATATATTTACCTAAAGTACAAGTTATGTAACAAGTCAAAATATTGTCACTAGATGGCAATGTTTATTAAATTCGAAGAAAACGACATTACTTACGAGTGCCCTTAATAAAAGTTTCACCCTTTCTCTAGAAATTTCACTCGAGACAGTTCTTCTCGCAAAATAAATTCCCTTGAAGAAAATACTGAAAGACACTTGTTACGGCGCAGCGCGACGGTGAACGGTAGTTGCTACCCGCTTCGCTGGTCGTTCTCTCGTCGTGCCTTTTACAGCCGCCGGAGAGATGTTCTTATGAATGAATGCTGATAGATAGTATAAATACTTATATTTATCTATATACAGGTGTTGATTGTGGTGCGTGTAGGTGTGCTGTGTGTCGGGAGAGGGCACGGTAGCTCTCCTCGTTAATGCTGTGGAATGACCGACTGACTGCGCGTGACTGTCTAGGATTGACTTCCCGATGTGTCCTACGTGATCTTGAATCTAAAGCGACTTTCTGGCCCCGGCCAAGGAGGCTTTTGTCCCAGGCTGAGCCTTGTTTCTACCCTACCGAGCCTTTCCACATGCTGTCTCTCTCTCCAAGGCCAGAGGACGTATCTCTGGAGAAGAGTATGACAGGACATCTGGCAATTCTCGGCAGGGTCAAGATTTTCCTAGCACTAGCCTAGACTGTCTGTCTCGGGTGTCCTGTTCTGCTCCAGAACAATACTCGATCGATTCAAGAGGATCGTTCTTCGTAATGTGCAAAGGCGTGATCTCACCCTCCCCTCCCCCCTGGAAGTGTTCTATACTTTGAAAGGAATTTGCGACGTACGAAATTATAACATGTGAATTTCGCGATTTTTCGTCCGATGCACGCCAGCTCGCTGTTTATTACGCTCGAAGAATTCGCGCGACCGATTAATTTGATGTTTAGAGATGGCGAATTAATAGGTGGCCGGCTATGCGTGCGTATAAACGGGATCTCGACTAACCGGGAACCGTTTTCGGAGCTGATTTAACCCACCCGAAATCGGCTAACGACTGCATCCAGCGAGTTTGGCGAACTTGGTGCCGACATTGTGCCACTTCGACCGGAAGTAACAGCTCGCAATTCCTATTTACGCGCTCGACCGTAATTGCATTCTTTAAGTCGAGCGCGAATGATTATTTCCCAGCGCCTTGTCGCGAGACTTTGGAAACCATATTTTTGTTTATTTAGAATTTACACGGATGTCGAGATGAATCGAGCTTCTAGGGGGAGAAAGAGAGGAAAAGGAAAGAGGAAAGGCAAGTATAACAATAAAGAAAAGAAAAATCTACGCGAATCACGTAGAGTTTCGTAGGGTCGATATAATAATATAACATAAATAGAAATGAATTTTAACCACGCAACTTTCAAATATAACGTGCATACATTTCACACGAATTCTTCTTTCTCGTCTGTTCGTTTACTCGCACAGTTGAAAGATCGATGGCTGCTCTATTGATAGAATTTCACCGGAATTTCGTTTAATTTGATTCTTTCTTTCTCTCAGCTCGTGCTCGCCAACATCTGCTAATCGTTCGCGGCAGAAGAAGAGAACGAACGAACGAACGGCAGAAATTTCACAAGCGAAACGAAATCACCAGAGGCGAGCTTGCAAATAATCTCATTTATCGCGGAACGCTCGCAGTCTCGAGTTGGTATTCACGTGTATCTTCCTCGACGATATTTCCCGGGCGACGACGTATCAATAATAGAAACACAGCCGTTCGACAGCGGGGAAAAATGGAGCGATCCGTTGAATCCCGATGGACGAAGCGACAAGAAACGTTGTCAGCGAGTAACCTTGAGGTGCGCGAACACCGCGGCGTCTATTCAGCGTTACACGTTTCGTTAACGTCGCCAGCATTCCGCTGGCCGACTATTAACGCACGACCTAAATAGCTGACGACACGCTCTCCTTCGCGAATAATTCGATTCCACTCGAAATGCTGCGAAGGGCGCGTAACTGTACCAATGTGACAATGAAAATTGTCGACAGTTTAAGCTGGCGTGACCTCGTCGAATAAAATACAACGAACCTACTGCAATCGGTTAGGCCTTTCTACGAAAGGAAAAAGTGGCAGGTAATTGTGAATTTAATGCAGGAAACAATGCACAAAATGACATTCGGATAATACGAAAAAGAAAAAAATTAGATTTCTTCTAAGAGTTAAACGAAAGAACCGCGGAATTTTTGAAACGAATGTTGAAAACTGGTCGTTCGACCTGCTTTGATCCTCTTGAGTTCCAAAAATGATTTCACGTGTCCTGTAATAAGTGGGGAAATGAAGATACGTTTCTCTTTGAAACGTGTGAAAATTCAAACGCGCGACAGAACGATGGAAAAATTTTTCTCGAAACCAGATTTACGATCGTTTTAAGAAAAAAAACAAAGTTTCTCCTGTGCAACGATCCCCTTAAAACTCGCCGCACGATTTCCTTTTTCATCATTTTATTGAACTTGTCGTTGAATAGTAAAACGACAAAAATTCAAAATATCGTAACAGTTTTGTCGATAAAATGGTAAAGAAAGGAAGTTGTACGGCGAGTTTTAAAGAAAAAATCTTCATGATGGATACAGTCGCGAAAAGTTTTTGAATGGTTCTACACGCGTTTGAATTTTGACAATTTTCAAGAGAAATCACCCTCACTTTCCCACGCGTCGCATGATGGAAAAGTCATCTTCAAGGAAAATAAACTCGCGCCTGTCAAAGAATAAGTTTCACGCTTTGAACCGAGGGCACGTGGATCGTTAAAGTTATATAAATTTAAATTGATCAACAACTTTTCAATGTCATTGGTACGCGCTCTTCTTACATTGTATGTAAATCGTTCGTGGGACGAAATTAATTTCTCGGTTTCGAAGAAATTCGCGTGGCGGAATATATTTCGTTCGTTATTGTTTCGGGAAAAATCTCGGAATGAATGGAACAGCGAGTTATTATAAAATAAATTAACTTTGCTACGTTGGAGAAACTGAAAATCGAGTATATATAATAAATATGTTACGTACCAGCGTATGCCTTATCATTTGAAACGTGACGTGAATAACGAGACCACGGTATCGGAAAATTAGTATAAACCACTGTTAAGACAGTATCGGAAGGATACTTGGAGTAGATTGATATTGAAGTATTAGCTTGTTTTCGGTGAAGAGCGTGTCTGCGACTCGAGAGAATACGGCGAGCCTTGTTATTCGTCGTGACTACGCGATTTCCTACGTTCCAGTTGTTTGTGTATCGTGTAATTCGCGTTGAAGAAGCTATTACTTTAAAGAACAGTTAAATTATCAAATTTTTCTATCACTCTACAGTCCGTAATTTCTCCGTGACAAAAAAAAAGAAAGAAACTTGGAGTATAAATTGTATTTCCTGGTTAATTAAAATATCAACTACTATTTTAACAGAACAGAACTACCACCGACTAAACTAAAGCATTGTAAAATTTCCATCAGAGTCGTTGAAGACAGAAAAATAAAGAACAGACAAATTGTTTGAACCTTCAAAAATACATTGTTTCGTGTCTATAAAATGTTTAACAAAAACCATTTTACAACACTAGTCCCAGCGTTAATTGAAATATTGAATTAGACGAAACTATTTGCTACGTTAACAGTAACTAACACAACGTTTGATATCACAGGCATGAATATAGCTGCTCGTAGATGACCATCGTCATTATTCGCGATGATAATGAAGCTAAAAGTGGTTAAGCACGCACTTTCCAGCCTTTACGAGGGCATACGCACGTCGTATTTCTACGAAGATCGCTTGTAATAAAACATCCTTTTTCTAGAAAGTTTCAGTTACATGCAAAATGAAAGTCGGGAGCGTTCTAAAGCAGCAGTCGGGAACTTTTTCTTTATATAACCTACGAAAATCGCCGGCTTGTTGTTTAGACGGTAACCCAACAGTCCTGCAATTGCCACCAAGTGTTTCGCCAGTTGATTTTTTTTCTCTATTCTGATGAATATTTGTACGTTGTATTAAACTCTGATTAATTACGTTAAATATATAATGTAAATTCCACATTTTCGCCTTTGAATTTCACAAATTAATTAAATTAAATTAAATGCCTGTTTACTATCGAATCTCTCCTCCGTTCCACACAATTTATTGATCACGTGTTTTTCTTTTTGTCTCGCGTTATTACTCTATAATTCAAAGTAATTTTTCGTCGATACTTTCTGCAAATATAAATATGATTGTATTATATAATTATATATATGTATATATTATAATATTATAATATAATTTTGTGTCAATATTTTCTGTAAATATAAACATAATTTTATTATATAATTATATTTATATTTACAGAAAATATTGACGAAAAATTACTTTGAATTATATATTACGTTGTTTATATTATATTACGTACATCTGCCATAAAAACAGATATAAATTTTTTATAAATGTAATTCTCCGTATTAAATGTCAACGTGACATAAAGAAACAATATAACCATGAAGGTTCCAAACAAAATAGCGGTTGAAACTTCTCGAAGGGAGACCGGCAACGCCAGTTCGATGGAAACAGGCTATTCCGCCGTTTACAATTCAAATTTTCTCCATGATATTAACGTAACTCGTCTGTTTATTCACCAAACTTAACATTCCCGGCGTTTATACATATTCAGGTGGAAATCGTTGAATTCCTGGCGAGGAACGTGACACGTAGGGATCGTTAATCTTCTTAACTGGCGATCGCCTCTCGTACGCGAGCACGCGTTTGCGTTATCCTTGTTATCGGGATAATCCAATTTTTCCCCGACAATTCGAACGATTCTTTCTATCAGATATAAAACCTGGTAAATCCTGACTTTTTTTTTTTTTGGAAACTCCCTCGTCGTTACTGTCTCCCTTTTATCTAAAATTTATATCCAAAGTGTCGACTTTTTGATCGTTTGATCGTTACCAGCTATTTTTTAAGCGATCTACCTTTATTCGTAACTTGACTTACACTCTTGCTGAAAATATGTCTGGCGATTTTATCTTCGATATTCAGCATTTGTCTCGTAGATGGTGGAAAGTTTTCACTCGCACGAGTATTTTACGATACAGTTGAAATTCTTTGTCGCACAAGGTATTGTTTAATTTTTCCCAGTTTCGAAACAAACTCGAATATCGTTTTACGATACTGTGCAAAATTTTATTTCACTTAAATTATTTCTTTTTTCTTAATTATTGTCACTAGATGGCGATGTTTATCACTTATCAACTGTTCAACTTGTCAACATTTCTAAGAGAGGAGCGTGTGTATGTACATCACGTCGAACCTGTTGAAGTCTAGCAAAATTCGAGGGGGGGGGACGTTGAAATTTTATTGGAAAAATCGGGACGGAGTGGGAGGGTTGTTTCGGAGGGTAAACAGTAAATAATAAACAAGCGTATGAAGCGCATCTGATGTGGCCATACGTGTCACGATGCCACACGCTATTTGCGGCCCTGGTGTATTTATAAGCCGTTCTAATTCGGTCGCAGATGTATAAATATCAATTTAGCGTGTGGTCGGTGTACGCGATTACGTTACAATTAACCGTTTAAAGCGCTTTTAACCAAAATCGATCGTGTTCATCGTGTTAATTCATTTTCACCGGCGCTGCGTTCAAATTGTTGCTATTGACTACTGTCCCCCTGCGTCGGAACAGCCATTCTGCTTCTAATCAATCGGTTGAATAAGAATTTAATTCTACAGCAAGTACAATACAGAGGAGGATAGACTGAACCGATAACGACGAAAAATTGTTACAACAATTTGAACCGCCGTAACTTCGCGAAACAAAAAGTCGTACAACGATCCGCTTGGTTTTGTTTGAAAAGGGGACACACTTTTTGCTCGGAAGTGTTTGTAAATTGAAAAGTTCCTTTTCCATCGTGAGATCACTGAAATCTTCACTTTACAACGAAATTATTTACTCATAGAACTTTACCTCATCTTTCTTCCATTAGATAAAATGACGAAGTTTTAGAATTTCCGGAATTTTTGTCGTTTAATCCTAATATTCAAAGTTCGACGAGATGTTGCAAAAAAAATAAAAAATCGTATAGCAAGTTCTCCTGTAAAGGAGAGACTTCATTCTTCGAAAACGATGGTGGATCTAGTAACGAGAAAAAATTTTCTCAACGATTTTAGAGATGTTTGAATTTTTACAATTTTCGACGAAAGATACATTTCCCTACTTATTGCACGATGTGAAATGATTTTTGAAGAAAAAGAAAATGAAATCCGAAGTCTCTCGACCGAGAGCCCATGCTTTAAATCGTTACGCGATTCTCCGTTATAATTTACACATCGTCAACAGTTTTTTCATTGTTGTGTTTCTATCGAAAAGATTTAAAACAACAAGTTTGAAAATTAAAATTAATTCTTCGAACTATTACGACAACGAGAAACCACGAGCAGCGGAATTTTCACGGAGTTGCAGAGCGTGCAGAACAGTTGACGGCGCAATAAAATTGATTTCAAACGTGTAAGAAACGAGCAACAAAACATTCACAAATGTACTCGTTAGCCACCATGTTATTCAAATTCGACAGAACGTTGTGCCATCCGTCGATAAACAATACGCAAATCCCACACATGGTGACAGCCAACACGAACACAACCGAAATACCCAACACAGAGCCGTTTTCGTACATTTCGATCAATTTTTATCGGCGAGGCTCCATGGAAATCAAATTTCCCCGCTATTTTTTAATCCGACTCGTCAAACCACGATTCGCTGGCGACATCTTTCAAAACACGCTGTTTGACTTTCAAGATTAACCATCGATCTACGTTGTAATTGTCAACGATCGAAGTAATTCGCAAAACAAACTTATCGGGGTTTTGCCACGGCTGAATAAACGGGTAATATAACTCTACTGCTTTTGGCAGTCGACGACGTAAATATCCAAAATCGGCGGTTTTACTTATGAAAAGTACGGTTTTTCGAAATATATCGTTTAAACAAAATTTCTTTTTGCAAAGTGATATACACCATTAAATTCGTCGTTGAAAAGGCACTAATTTTCATTGATTTACGCGGT
Source organism: Tetragonisca angustula (assembly GCA_036937485.2). NCBI lineage: Eukaryota > Metazoa > Arthropoda > Insecta > Hymenoptera > Apidae > Tetragonisca > Tetragonisca angustula. The sequence continues at coordinate 213,428 of JAWNGG020000310.1, forward strand.
GTCTTCGATAATTCCCGAGATATTTGACAAAACATGTTCCGCGCCCCTAAATTTGAGTTTTCGTCCATTCAACATCGACTATTGTCGATAAAAATGGGAATTTTTTTTTTCAAATACAATTTCTGCCAAATTTCGTCAGTATCAGTGATTCAGAGTTCAGAGAGCTGTTGCATTGCCGCGATTTTACAAATGTTTCACAAAACAATCTTCAATCTTGATTCATCCTTTCAATTTCAAAACTTTAATTCATCCCAACGCAGGTGTAAAAGCACCAACCGGATTAAATTTCACTTTGCAGCGCGAAAGTATAAAAAAATCTCTCGCCGTTAAGCTAAGAATAAGAAGCTAGGTGAGAGCGTTCCGAGAAGAACCGATAAGCGCGAGATCTCTCGGAAATCGGGAATACACGTCGGCGGCGTTCAATCTGATAATTAACAAAGGGCCTTGTTTTGCATGTTGCCTGGTCTGAACACGGTCTGAACAGGGGGATGAAGTGCACAACGGAGCATCCACCTATCTATGTAAGTTTGTTATCACTGCCTAGTAATATCGTGTCAAGCCACGAGTGTACGAAGGCGTACTGTAATTGCGGTGGAAGCGATGCGGTTAATAGGGTGTGGCAGCCCCCGTTTCCCAAGTTATTACGCCTCTATATTATTGATACAACTCCATTACGAAAAGTCCTTGGGGAGTTTTCGTGGCAGGACACGCCGTTGTTGCTGTTGTTGTTTTCAAGACGGTCGGAGCGAAAAGAGCGATCTCGAGGAAACCTCTCGATCACCTGTGAACATCCACTTCGGGGGATCCGCCATCTGCGCCCACTTCCAACCACTGCAGTTTACTCCTTCTCCTGGAGTATTTTGTCCCGCTCGCTCGCTCGCGAGTAGCTCGATATCTTTCGAGTAACACGGTTGGATGTATTTTTTTTTTTTTTTTTTTTTTTTTTTTAGTACGAAAGTTGGGATCGACTCGGTTTATTAATTATTTCGGGAAAACGAGAATTTCTTATCGAGGACTGTGTACGTTTGCGTGCTACCAAAAACAAAAGTCCAAGTCAAGTCATTCTTCGGTGAAAGTGATTTGCGTGATATTTTTTTTTTCTATCAAAATCCTTCCTAAACATTTGGGATTTCCCAAGTTCACACATTTTTGATTCACTATTACAATGACTAAATTATTACAATCATGCTGTATTGTAGTATCGGTTATCGGTTATTATAATTAATCTGTAGTTGTAACTTTAGTTATGTTTAAATATAACAAATGGCCTGTTTGTTGATCATAGAAATATGATGAAATATGAATGGAGCGTTCTTTTTTATAAAAAAGACCAGAGTCGTGAGAGAGCGTTGAAAGAGAACTGTTAAAAAGTGTCAATTGTGTTATTAAAAGAATTTATTTGAGTTGTTAACTCACGTTGTATTAAAGTAATTTGTCCTGCTTAATTATTTGCTGTTTCTATTGTCGTAATTTTCATTAAATGAACGTTATTTATATTGTATCTCTACAATATATTGTAATGACTAATAATTTTGACAACAAGAAATATAATAAATCAATCGAAATCGGAGAATTGAAAATTCTTCGAACAAGTCCCAATCTTTTTCCCAAGTAAAAATTTCCTAATAACCAAAAATAACAACTGACCGTGATCGTATCACGACGTAACTTTCGAAACTTTCGAGCGTCGTCTTCTCTTTGTCGCGAAATTTCGACGACACGTCCGCATTAAATCTACGCACTTTCTACTCGCGAGTCGAACGACCTCTTGGCTCTCGAAAAATCGACGCGATCAAAGACGTATCGAAGATTTCGTGGACTTGGAACGATCGAGATCAATGCACCCTGAATCTGAGCGTGCAACGAACGACAATCGATCGTTCTCCGAAGACGCAAGAACGAAGTACGACGGCGAGTCTCGTCGAATTGGCAGAATCTTCCGATGAGAAACTGGGCCTCCAACTTTCTGACCCAATTTTTTTCCACCCCCGAATTACTTAGATTTCTCTGTTCTCTGACAACGATTCGAGGGTGAAACTGCGAACTGGGCGAACGTCGGAAACTTGGTAAGACGAGAAGCGACTGTGCGCTATGTATGTGAACTTATTTTCGTCGTAAAAGGATGGATTTTTGTGACAAAAAAAAAAAAAAAAATATATATACATATATATAGACTCAATAAATTTAGAATTATTACAGAATTATATTAATAGACAGAGTCACATGAAGTCTAATAAAGTCTATTTAGATAGTTGGATATAATTTAGAGTTGTATCAAGTCTATACAAAGTCTATTTTAATCCTTTGCATTCGACTGTTTCTTCTTTTCACAATTTCCTGATAATTACAATGAACGTATTTGGCGTATAGAATACAGTATCTGAACAGAGGCCTGAATAGAGTGAAATCTATTCAGAAAAGAATTTCAGAAGACAGTTTCAAACGAGTCGATTAAGAACGGCCAAATTCGAGCGAAATGACTGAAAAGCTACACGAGGTCTTTGTTCGAAGGTGAACGCATCGATGTTCAATCGTTCGTGAGTCGATTGAGTTTCTTCTCGTGACGCGACAGTGAATCTGAGAGGTGTGGTATATCGAAGCGGAGTTTCGAACGCGTTCACAAAGGCCAACGTACACGCAAATCCATATTTAGACTGGATATCGGTTCGGTTACTTTTAGACTAGCGGATGGCGCTTATGGCGTAGGCGTGCGCCATCGAAAATTCCGCCTGTTCGCTAGCGATACTCATTGCGCCGGCGGCCGATCGTTTCGTTTCCTCGCCAGGCTGGTCGATAAAAAGTCGAGGAGGTTTCGTTGGACAAGCACCAAAATTCGCGAACAAAGAGCCAAGCAAGGCTCGGCAACACAGTCGATATTCTCGATTTTTCGCAGAGATAGATTTCTTTTTCCCCACAGAGAAAAATGGAACTTTTAATTATCACTGATATCGTAACGATTCGTACAAATGAACGACTTGCGAACGGGGCAAGAACACTTTATCAGCTGAAACGGCAAATCTTGAAAGTAAAGTGAAAACCACTCGAGATACTAATCCCTGTATACAGTCTCAGCTACGTACGATTTCTTATCGACGCAAGTTCATCACATACGAATCGAACTAACGAGAAATCAGTTTTTTATCGTATCACCACGTTCACACTTTCTGCGTACGCGCGAAAACCTCTCGACACATTCGAGTTTGATTGACACGTCGAAAACGCTTTGTCCTCCATAGCGAATTGCCAAATTGGAGAGAAACAATAAAACTCTGCAGATTTTGCAAGCAGGTTATCCAAGATTTTCAACATTGAACGTACCGGGGCCAGTTTAAGGTCGAACGTGAATAATAGCTTGAACAAAAGTCATATTTTTATGCGGATGATTGTAAATTCAACAGGCAACAATGCACGAAATAACTAATAATTTGAATAAATTATACATTTTTTTTTTTTTTTTTTTTTAACGGAAGGAGCAACAATGAACGCAGAATTTTTGATCGAAGTTTTAAATTTTGATCGTAGTGCGCGTTTAACGTCGAGGGAAAAGCTTACGTTCTGCAACTTTTATTTCGTCGCTTTATTGCTGGACTATCATCGGTTGGCCGTTATTATTACGCAAGAGAGAGTCTCACAAGTGGCATAAATAAGAACGTATAGAGCGGTCGGCTCTTGTCTTTTTCTCGAACGGTGGATTTCGTGCATTGCGAGATGGTTTCCGTGCAGCGCGCCGGTTCGATGATATCGCGCGTCAACTATTACGGCCGTACACGATAGATCCGCTTGTCACGATACAAAGCACAAGCGCGGCCGTAGACTTTCGTCGCTTGATATGCAGATTTCAGTAATTACAATAACAAATCGCGCGCAGGCAGACATAATGGAATCACGTGATTGTAACGTGCGTAACCAGCACATATGCGGACCAACCAGCGCACCGATTCGTCATCTCACTCTCTTCCTCTTTCTCTCTGTCTCTATCTCTCTCTCTCGTAGAAATAAGCGTAAATCCGTGTTGCACTTGAATTTTAAACAATTTTTGCGAACACTGTGGTTTACGAACGTATCTCTCACGGGCGGGATATTTAATATCCGGATGAACGAGCTTCGCTGCGAAAATCGAAGATTTGACAATGACACGTTTCTCTTTTCTTTTTTTTTTTTTTTTTTTACATTCGTACGTAGAAGATGCAATCTAAAATAACGCGATGCACGATTTTACGTTTATTAAATAACGTAATTTTATATACATATAAATGTACCAATATATAGATAAATATAACATATTATACAAATATACTAAAATAATTTTATATAAATATAAATATTTAGATATATAGATAAATATAATATATATTAATACTAATATGTAGATAGATATAATACAGAATAAATATAATAAATATAATAAATATACTAATTTTACATAATAATTTATAACACGTGCAACAAATCTCTGATTTCAGATTTCATTCCCTCGTGATAACTATCGACAGTGGAATTACCAATTATTCCCATATTAATATTCCTGAACGGAAAATTCCAAATCTGGGCGTTTCTTCTCCTTTTTCTGACTATGAAGCGTTTTTCGGGGGAGGGGGGAGGAAGAGGAGGAGGAGGAGGAGAAGGAATGCACAGAACACGAAAAGTCAAAGTTGGCTGGTTACTCGTCACTAGGAATTATGCATCCGCGTTAACCTTCTTTTATCGTCGACACACGTGTGCCATCTTCGATGGGGCGGGAAGAGGAGAGGCGTTGCGCAATCTCATCCTAGCAATTACTTATTTGTCCACAATCCTCCAGCACTCTGACATTTCTCGATCGACGTCGTCCATCGAAACATCGAGGCCAGTTTGACAAAGTCTGAGAACGTCGATCCTCTCAACAAATCGATAACTCAAATCTCGATTTCACTCGATTTGTCGAACGGTTTCATTAATATTTAAGAGAGAATAATTCGAAGATAATAGGAAATTATGCTTGCGTGTTTCTAGGTGTAGAGTTTCTTCTCCTAGAGTGTTTCTGGCAAGAGTGCTGTCCATTCCCCAAGAGGGAAGTGAGATTGATTTCCTTTGGAAACGTATCGTCGCTATTTCAGACAATTTATCAATATAAAATTAACTCAATTATCCGTTAATATCGCTTCCTGTCTGCGACTCGACCCAAATTCTATAAAAATCTAGAACATTATAGTTTCTCGTCCAATTTGGCTACGTTAGGAAATCTCTTACCTCGAAGACTGTCCCCGTACATTTGTTTCGTTACACTCTGCTCGCGTGGATCAGTACACGATCGACAAGAAACAAAAAAAAAAAAAAAAAAAAAAAAAATAGAAAAGAAAAAACAAAAACAAAAAAAAAAATCGGAGCTTCACAAGCGGAATCGGGTGTTTATTCGGAGCACGACGTCAACACTCGATAATACTGGCGCATTAATTTCACGTCGACCAATCGTTATCACGTAGCGGCCGGCACACACAACACACAACACACAACGACGCCCGCTGTATAATTCACGACGATACCCGTGAAATTATTCACTATAAGCGTGGGAGATTCCATTTGCGAGACGGAGCGCACGCGACAACAACTTTCAACCCTTTACACACGCCGCGTCGTCGATACGCGCGTGTCTGCACACGGATGACACCGCGTGCGTGCGTGTGCAGCTCGTGCGAGTGACACGACCGATTCTCACATACGGAAAACTTTCCTCTCTGCGATATCGCGGCACGTTGGCTAACCCCGCGTCGAAACGAAATCACGCGTGTCTCCCCCTTTCTTTTCGGGACGAACTAACGACCGCGTTTCAATATACCGGGTGAATCGCTCGACTCTGTCGTCCAAGTGTTCTGGATTCTGGTTTGTTGGATCTTTCGGAATGACACGTGGAGAAATGATTTGATGCAAAGAGCGGCGTCGTGCAAAAGTGCGCAGAAACAATAATAATAATAATGTTTTCTTTACTTCGTTGCATTCTCGGAGCAAATTTCTTGAACTACACAAAATGTAGCATCGTTCATAATTTCTTTTTCTCTTTTCTTTTCTTCTCTTCAACTAAGTTTCGCAGTTTCGATATTTCCGCGCGAAATCGCAGTTTCGATTGCAGTTTATTTGCGAACAATTAAAATACGAAATAATATTTTACTGAAAGCGTTCCCGTGACATTCGATATTTTTAATGAATGATGGATTGAAATTTTGCGAAACGAAAATCCAACACGAAATATCAATCAACCGAATCGCCCGGTAATTAAATGTGAAAAAGGCCCTAATAAATCTCAATCAACAATTTTAACAGAAGATTACAGTTTATTATCAGTAACGTCAATTGCTCTCTGCGCTATTCCCCTATAAAATTTCGATTACGCCGCGTTTCGACTAATTATTACACCAGGCGTATTTACGCGCGGTGTTTTTCGTTGGTCGTAGAACACGTATAACAACGAGATTAACATTTATTTATACATATGTATTGTATTTTAGGCTTTTCGAATTTCACAGTGCCATTCGTAAAATTTCAATGAAGTTGAACGACTGGCTCGTAATTTATTTTACTCACAACGAAAGCATTCGTCAACTATGAATCAACCCTCGCCTCTCTCATTTTGTTCCTTAATTTATTTAATCCGTCCCTCAACGTTAAATTGACACAATGATGCAAAATTAATACCTGTACACGAAGGGAATAGTTAAATTTGCAAATTCATTAACAATCAGTGGGCCAAATTTCACGTAAATCTTATTTGCACGTGTGTTTGTAATTTCTTCGTCTCTTGCAACTACAATTCAATTGAACCGTACGCGTCTTCAAAAAATAAAATAATTAAACGACAATGATCTAAAACGGTGGACTCGAATATTATTTGCAACTCTGGCGGCACGATTTGTCATCAAAAATGTCAGAAACAAAAAAAGAATGCATGCCACGCGTTAGGAAAATAAACGCCACGGGAGTCTCGCCTTTGCATTTGCAAAATAATGCATTTCGTAACGAAAAATGTGTCGAAACTGACACTGAAGGACGAGTTTGGCGTAAGTTTTCGCAAAAAAAATTTCTAAATTCACGGCGCTGTATTTTTGTAATCGTTGTTACTCGTTAAAAAATCAAAATTTTTGTCGTCGAAAAGTCGTCGTCGTTAAGAAAAAAAAAAAAAAAAAAAAATCAAAATTTCATAGAGAAAGAAAATCACACGGGTCACGTTGGCAGAGCGAGGTGTTCACGCCAGATCGGCGATAACGTGTTATTATCGGCGAGCTGCCTTGACCTCGAGCTGAACGTCGAACAAGGAAGGAAACGCGGCGAGAGAAAAAAAAAGAAAAAAAAGAAAAAGGAAAATGCAAAAAGCAAGGCGACGCGCGATCCATCGATTGGCTGGCTCGTGTTACAACGCGTATGCAAATTTTCGATATTAGGCTCGCCAACGCGCCGGAAGGTGAGCGAGCTTGGTGAGCCAACGCAAAGCCCCCGAAGAGACTTCACGGAACGAAAAGTAAACGCAAATGTCGCACGAAGACGCTCCACTTAGGGGAATAGATGCGACATGATGTCACACTTTTAAACGTTGCATAATACCCGAGTGTCGCACGGGACCGTGTGGTGTGTCCCCAGTTGGTATTTAGATACAGATCGTAACTTCGTTGATGGTTATTTCGGAGAACGTTGAATCGTGCCCGACTAACGTTGTTTCTTTGACACGTTGACTGTCAGTGGGGGGCCACCGCGAATGATCGGCGATGACTTTCTAAGATTTTAGTGGAAACACGTAATTCGAGCGAATGTTAGCACTTGTTAAATTTTTCGATATTGGCTTCGTTGCTGCAAAAATTAACGCAGCGTAGAACATAGTATAAATTACGCGTTATATAAATTATATAAAAATAATTAACAATATATTATAATTATCATATAAAAATAATTAATATATAATTAAATGCTAAATTAAATAGTACACATTACACATTACGTAAATTGTATAAAAATAATTTTCTTTATAATACGTATGTGAATATTATTCGCGTATATCGCGTTAAAGCACTGCAAACAAAGAAAAAGGTAAATACAATACACTCTTCACAATGTGACGACTTTTTCGGTAGAATTTTTTGTTCTATCTAATTGTTTTGAATCTTTTTTCATAACATCTACAGAATCGTGGCTTTCCCTGTCACTTTTTTTTCACTTCGCGGCATAGTTTTCTCTATAAGCTTGCACGCGAAGAAATACAAACTCTCAATTTCATCGTATCGTGAAATATAAAATGAAAAGTAAGTGAATCTCGAAGAAAACGGTTTTCAGTAAAATAAATCCATTAAACATGGTTATGTACCTCGATTCATCCACTGCAGATAATATTTATCGTATAACACTTATTATATCTGTCGTATAATGAGATCATGTCAAAATCAGCGTGGTACTCTCCGGTGTTTGCGATGAATTATTTTCAACAAAATTCCCCTGGAAAAATTATTCTACGAGCAAGCTTCCATGATCTTGCAATGAAAGCCACGAGTTCAGCGCAAATCAACGATCACGTTATCTTATACGTCAACGTTAGACGTTGCGCTTTTCAACGTTCGCGACGCGTTTTCCAAAGTTTTCTAGAGAACTTCTCTAACTTTGTAAGTTGCAGAGATCTTTCGGGATCGATAAAACAGTGTACGTTGAACAAGAGGGTTCTGACAAACTTGTTACAACCCGTGCCAGTGTAAATTAAAACCACTTTCGATCTTCAAATCTGAAATTACACGATCCATTAAAAATTTCGATTACCCTGTGTATCGTGAGCAACAAGAGATTGACTGCCTATTGTCAAGCGTTCGTAAGTATTATATAATGCGACAACAAAAGCCTATAATTTTCTTATGGATCGTACGGCGAAATGGAACTAGAGAAATCAATCTGTTTTATCATCCTCTCTACAACCTCGCACAGACACGCAGGAATGAACTTTCGATCGAACTTGCACGTTGGAATGAACTCGATAACATTCCGCAATTGGCTCGGATCGTTTTTCAAATTCGTCCAAATTCGGACAAAGATCGCTGAGAGATCTATAAAACTCGCCTCTTTCAAACGAGACTAACCAGAATTTACCGAGTTTCCGTATAATTAATAAAAATTCCATATTCATAAATAATTAACAAAATTAATAAAATCCCACGAAATTAATTCGAGAAGGGGCATCTCGGCCGACGACGGGGCGAACGAACGGCCAATTTTCGGACGAAAATTATTCTACAGAAGACCTACATTCCCGAGCGATGATAAACCGAGAAGTTCAACGAGAGGAAAGAAAACGGGCGAATTTTAATTACCCGAACTGAATGAGCAAACACAGTGTTCCCTGTTTTCAGCGCTTTCCGATCGAATTACGCGGGAAATCGCGATCGTTCGCCTCGAAAAAAAAGGAACGACTCCCCCCCCCTCCTAAAAAAAAAAAAAAAAGAAAAAAGAATGCCAACTCGTTAGTTACAGGTGCCCGTAACGTAACCGGAGAGGAGCGCGCGCGGAGGAGGAAAGGCAGAGCGGTGAGAAAGCTCGCGGATCGATCGCGAGCAGGCCGAGCGGTGCAACGGCGCTGTGTGCCCGCTTTTCGCCGTGGCGATAAATTCCGAGCGAGAGGAGTTCTCTCTCCAGCTAGCTAGCTCGCAAGCTCTCTCGGCCGTGAGCGCCGCGCCGCGCCGCGCCGCGCGTTATACTCTTACGCTCTGGCTGCGAAATATTTCAGCATCTTGGCACGACTCCCATCGGGGCGTCGAATTGATTATTGAACAAACAGCGTGATACCTGACTTACGGTCCGCGTCGCCATCCCTTCCCTCTTTCTCGGCCCTTTACCTTGGTAAAAAGGAGAGATCGTTCGCGCCCCTATCGGCTAAGATCACCCGTTCAACGGGTAGAGATAATGCCACGAAGCAGGAAGAGAGAGCGTCCACTCTACGAGAGAAATTTATAACTCCGGGCTAGGTTAGAGCCTTCGACCATGGTACGCTCGATTTACAGCTCGCTTTACTACGTACGCAAGCTCGCTGGCTTTGCTACTTCAATATGATACGAGACTCGTCCCTTGCTCGCACGCCCAGTTGACGAGTTTCCCATACTAGGTGCGAAGAACGTTTGAAACGAAGCTAAAACACTCGTCGTTGTTCTTTTTTTCTCTCGCTGTTTTCTCCATGGTTTTCAGACTTCTGTCGTTTTACAACAAAATTATCTCGCGTGAAAATTAACATCGATTTCGTGTGCAATTGCGTTCCCGTTTACTTGAATCGTTGAAGGTTTCATACGCACACGTACGATACGCGACATGTACATGAACGTTTTATAGAATTAAATTATTTTAATTATTATCGTTTAACCTCTCTTGCGCTGGAAATTCTCGGACCCAATTCATTGCCCCGAAATTGCAACATCTTCCTCAGTTTCGAGTATGTTCATGTTACAAACCAGGCAAAACTAAAATAATAAATTTATTACTTCTCAATCATTTCTATCCAGCGATATCACACCGACGTGTTCAAACAGAAAGCGACGAGTCACTCGTTACGGTCCGCAATCAGTTGCCAGCGCAACCTGGTTAAATTAGATCGCTTTGCACGCAAAATATTTATATCGCGCGATATGTGACGAGATTATCCGGCAGATTATTTTCACGCAAGCGCTCGGGAATATTTGTGAGTGATCGACGACGATCGGCTTGTCGTCAGCGTAAACGCCGAATTTCCAGCGAAACAATTTCTTCCTCGATATTTTCTGCCTGAGAACGCGGGGTTCAACGTCACAGCGGGGTTTCTCTCGTCGAAATAAATGTTCGTTAGAGAATGTTGTAAACGCTGCACGGGCGTCGCGATTATTCCTACTTATCATTTATTCATCTACGTCGCGAGAGAGGACGTAGGGCAGGAGCGGAGAGAGCGCGGAGGACTGGTTTAATTAAAAAAGATAGGACGCGAGCCGAGGGGGTGCGCGAATTTTCTTCGTGGACCGGACACACGGTAAACGAGGATAATTTAACGGGCAACGCGAGCCAACCACACTGGCTGCACACCCGCTCTCGAAACGAACATTATTATTCCAGCTAACCGAACTACGCTAATTCGCTAGCGGCTTGCTCTGGCTGGCTCTAGCGAACCTCCAACTTCCCGCCCCATTCTGACTGTCCTTCTTCTTATCCTCGAAGCGAGGGAGTTTCGTTCCCTCGACCCGTTATATTTAATTAGTCGGCCCCGCATCGTCGATGAGAATCGTTGGTTTTATTCGACAGGGGCAAATCCGTCGAAGAAATTTGTCCCACTGTTCTCTCTCTTCTTCGAGACGATTTCACCCTTAGCGTCAAGATTTTTTTCTGTCGATGCGTTTTCGTACGTTATGAAAGAAGAAAGAAATATTCTTAGCGCAACGGTGAAATATGACGTTGAATGTAACGTCGACGTTGTGTATAGATAAATTATTATATTCACAAAGGGAGGAAGCAGAAAATATCGATCTCAGTTGAAACAAAATCTTCTTTTTGCTGGAAATTAATTTCTAGGTAGAACTGAAATGGAGTGACAAAAATCAGGGTATCAGTTGTGATGAAAGAAACAAGTATGATTACACTTGATACTGAGGATCGGTGATTAAGACCTTACGTCGCGGTTTCAACCTTCAACGCAAGAAAATTTTGTACAAAACACGCAGAGGACTGTTTCTACTTTTTGTCAGCGTAATCTTAAAAATTCCCAACTACGAACAAAGAAGCAAAGAAATTTCACTGTTTCGCCAACTTTCCCTATATTCAAGTTTTCAATGAAGATTCAACACGTTGGTTTGTCGATTTTGTTCTTCCCATCGGATGCGTTGTCCTTAATATCCCACCGCATCTGACACGGTGAAATAGTGTACCACCGCAGGGAAAAACAAGTTGGTCGGGGCAGAAGTTCCGAGGCAGAAAACTAAATACGAGAGTAAGACGTCGAGGTTACTTCGTGGCTCCTCCTCTGAGTAGACGAAGACCACCGCGAAAATTTATGCATCCCTGTATCCCTGAATCTACGCTGGGTATGCCTGAACATCGGTTGTCTCGAATTTTGAGAAGAGGTTATAGAGTGACTCTGGACGTTTCAACAACGAACACGTTTCCTACGAATTTTCACCGTGATCCCTTGGATCTCTGTAAATCTCAGAAGCGTGTTTAATCACAAATTTATATTATATATTATATATTATTATATTTATATTATTTATTATTTATCACATATTTTTATATTATTTATTATTTATTATTTACTATATATTATTATATTTATATTTCTTCAACTTATACAGTTATATTTTCTAAGGAGAGAGCCTAGCTTCGATCGTTACGAATCTTTCCGAAATTTCAAAATTCTCGGCGTCTTACACGGAAAACAACGAAACTCGAAATCAGTTTCAATCGATGGCATCGAGTATCGAAAATTAGAGCGATACGCGCGATTGCGGATTCACGGCGCGACGAGCAAGTTGAAAGGACGGAGGCGGCCGGAAGTCGGGGGAGGTCGTCGCGGCAACGAGGGGTTAAACGGCGATTTTCGCGACGTGCCGCCAGATATCGATTCTTCTTCGATATCTTTCACCCTCGGCGTCTCCGCTGAATGCTCATTCGCGCTCGCGTTTGCAAGAGAACGAGTTAGCATTGCACGAAGCGCAAACAATTTACATAGATTGACGCGACGATATCATCGACGTCGATAGTTAAAAATTTATAAAATTTATAAAATTTTACAGATATATATATCTCACGTATAGGTGACAATACGTATGTATGGATCCAGAACTCCGATCAGATTAATCGAGTCGGTTGAATTCGAATAACTCGATGGGAGTTACTCGAGCAAGAAACTTCAAAGGAGAGCACCCCTCAGTCAAGCAAATAACTGGTTCGCATTGACGCAACGGTCTCGAGTTACTTGCATTTAAATCACTTGACACTTTGGCTAACAAGGTTTACAAGTTCCTTCGGATTTAAGTAACTCGAAGTCGCTTTATCAGCGTGGTCAAGTCATTACATTCCGAGAAACAGAGGCTAATCTGAATGAAGTTTAGAAAATTCTCTTCTCTTCGTGGCACGAGTTACGTGGTATTCGACTTGAAAGAAAAGGCAAATTCTGACACGTACGATGAGATTTCAATTTCGAATTAACCAATTTCAAATAGAACATGTACGTTTTGTTATACGTTGTTCAATCGATTGCTAAAAATGTGAATTAAAATATAGAAGACATTATATAGGAGGACATGACAGTCATTTAGCCATGTGTCTAAAGCAAATATTTTTAATTTCACGTTAAATTGCACGAGAGAAGCTAATATTTGTCGAAGCTGATTTAAATTTTTACAATTGTTTTTTTTTTTTTTAAATGACAACTATCTGAACTTGAACGTGTAATTTTCGTCTCCTTTGTTAATTGAAAGAGAGAAAAAAACAAAAAAGAAGAATCAAACGCTCGCTTCGTCATGTACCGAGAGAATAACATTCGAGAATATTACAGCAAATTTTTATCCACATTGATTCGATGGTGTTTCAGTCAAATATTTCCAAGGATTTCGATAATTTTTCGAGAAAAAAAAAAAATGCTTTTCGAAGCTTCAGGTATCTGTTAACAAAAGCTCCAAGTTAGTCATTTTCTGAAAGTATTCTGTTCCAAAGTATTCCAAAAGTATCGTACAATTTCTGGAAAATCGATTTTCCCGACTCTGTCGAACTATCGAACTGCTCCATTTGTCGAACTTGTTTTGAAAAGATCATCCATCGTTTTACGTTCCGCGAGTCTTTCGTCTGCCTCTTTCGCGTGTGTAAATGGCGGACAGTGAGAGGAAGAAGCACGCACACACAGAGATGGAAACGATGACACGGTCTCGTGAACTTCAACCACGAGAGCCGACTTCCGTGCTGCGGCGACTGCTCTTTAAGTCTTCGTGGAAAGTTGCCCGAGACGAGATCAACCGTGGAGAGAAAATATTTTCGTTCGCTCTCGCGCCGTGTCTTTGCACAGAAACGGAGAAACTTCAGAGGCCACGATTTCGTTACACGAATTAAACACCGCGTCGCGTGTTAACTGCCGACTTGATCGCGATTTCCATTGATCCCTGAGATTGATTTGCAACAACACGGATTAATGCAATTGACGGACGTCTTTCAGTCCGATGGGTCATTTCGAGCATCGAAATTAACGTGATGTCGCGTCGAAATGTGTCGCTATTAAAACGAATCCTCCACGGCGTGTCGTTTCGAAAAAAAAAAAAAAAAAAAAAATCAACGTACATCTGACGAGGAACAAGCGACTTTCCATTCTGTCCAGTGTCCAGTTACATTGGGGTTTTCAAACGAACCGAAGAGGAAATTGTAACATTGTTGCCTACATACTAGAACGGGCAATTAACGAGCAATTACACCAATTTAACTCTCCTACGCCTAGTTATTTGCAAATATAGAGAAGAATTTAGCTTAGTCGCACCTTTCTTTCTTCCTTTTTTTTTCATACGTTCTGAAGTTTGATAACGATACTCAACAATTAGCTCGGTATCATTGTATCAATTTCCTCGGCTTTTTGTTAAAATTAACAACAAACAATCCTTGCCAAGAGTTTGACAACGAATTACAGCGACCACATAGTTTTATTTTGGTTATTAGTCGTAGTTTAGCTAGAAAAAAATTCGCCTTGAGTAAGTAAGCGCGATGAAAACGTCGTGAAAGAGACATATATAATAACAGATAACAATCTAATTATATTATTATATTATATTATAATATTAATATTATTAAATGTAAGAATATAATTTTATTAATAATTTTATTTTAATTTATTTAATCAATATAATTCTATTTCCAATATATTAAAATATAAGAATAATAATAATTTTATTTTAATCGTAAAATTAAAATCCAACGCCCAATGAAATCAAAAGCACGTTGCAGCAAGTGCAGACTCTCCGCCAGGAAGCAACAAGATTGAAGAGGATATAAAGCATGTTTTAAGAGAGTGCAATATGACCAAGGAGGACATAAGGGAAGAAGAAGGGGATAGGCTTGCCGATAATGCACAAAATAGTAAACGAGAGAGCAAGAAAAGAAAAGGAGGTGAAGAAGTGCAATTAGCGGCGAAAACAGGGACCAAAGACAAGAAACCAAAAACTTTACAGAGACGTAGATTCTAATATAGATTATATAGGCTATAGTTCCTTACGGTTAAAAATAAGATGATTATGTATATGTATATAGTAGCGTACGAAGCCGGAAGTCATCCAAAGCCGAAAGGCAAGGATTGAAAATAAATAATAAATAACAACAAGATTGCGGAGGGAAAAAATTCTGTTAAATCGACTTTAATAAAAACGATCGTTAACGCAGTTTGTCAGCCTCTCCACGAATTTCTTAGAGCTGACGAAGGGCTGAGAGAGACGGAGAGAGGGAAAAACTCGTGTTCGTGGTTCTTTGCCCCACCGGTGCTTTATTAACCGTTTGTGATTTACAAGCCGACCCTCGGCGGCTGATACGTTTCCCCTACGAAATGAGCTCCCGAGCACCCGCGCGATTTAATTGCGAAAGAGTAGGATGCCGAGGATGATTTACGGCACGTTCCGTTATGGCGTCGTTCCCGATACGGCTCGTTACGAATCCTCCGTTACCGTTCGCAATGCACGCGAGATGTAACGCGCGCGTCCTCTCCTCCCGATCGAAAGCGAGGATAAATCGGGCGCGGACTCGTTTCGTCCGCGTTTCCGCGCTACGCTTCTTCCGTCTGTACGCTTTCTTCGTCTCTGCCTCATTTCTCTCTCTCTCTCTCTCTCTCTCTCTCTCTCTCTCTCTCTCTCTCTCTCTCTCTCTTTCGCCACTGGTAGAGCTTGCTGGATTGAAATGTATTTCTTAACCTCTTGGCTGTGACCGACGAGTACACTCGTCACGAAGAAACCGACAATTTTTTTCGTGCAACGAAATTCGAGTATGCTCGTGATGCGGGAAGAGTGTAATTGGAATTTGTTGCTTGAAATAAATTTTTTTTTTTTGAAAGATAAAAACGTAAATTGTATATTTTCGACATTTTAGAGTATTATCAGACCAGGCTTGACTAGCTTTCTTTCACGTCATTGCGCGAAATATTTTCTTTGTTGCTAATATTAATCAAGTTAAACAATAAAATTGTTAATTTTTCAAAAAAAAAAAATCATTTCTAAATATTTTCTTGCTACTAATATTAATTACGTTAGGCAATAAAGTTATAGATCTTTTGAAAATAGCTAGTGTCATTTTCTTGTAATTGAATTCAATTTTACAGCAGCCGCTGAAATAATCATCATCGCGTCGTTCTAACGACACAATGTAGATGTAGACTTTAGTTTTAAGAGCGGTACCACAGCTAAGAGGTTAATCAACCTTTCAAGATCCATTTTCGTAATATTTTTTAATTCGTTGCGAATTTGATGTTACAGTGGGTGAAAAATATCCAGTTTTTTGGTGATATTTTTACGAAAGCAAAATCCGTTTCCATAAATGGTTCACTATGTACAAGAAAATGCGCGAAATAGCAATGACGAGTTATGCAATAATAATATAAGAGATATAAAAATTGTGAAAAAAGTGTAATACCAGAAATTGATCTACATTTAATGGTGAAACGTTATTAAAAATATCCTTTTGTAAATGCTGAAATATTATCGAATGATGTTGTACCAACATTGGGAGAGGATGGTTATTCTACAAAATTCAACATCTGAAATATTTTAAAAATAATAAATACAACAGATGATATCAGACAAATTGTAATAAATTGTACGATAAATAACAAATATTTTAGAAATAAACAACAATGATAAATATTTTAAGTAACAAACCATTGAAAATATTTTACATTCTGTCCTCTCAAGTGCATGATAGCTTTTTGATTCTCGATATTTTTACATTACTCGTATCATTATCGTAATAACGCGTTATTGAAAATCGCTTGAAAACTATATGCACGCTTTATGTGCTATAGAGGGCTATTTATGAAAGCAGACAATTTTGACGAAAATATTGACGGCAAACTAGATGTGCTAACAAGTTTTTTTGATCCAATGTTTAGTTAGATTTCTTGCTGCGTGTGGCCTCTTTCGAAAAAATGACGTCTCAGTGTAAATTTATAAACAATGCAGTTGCTTGAAAACTCAACGAGTCCTTAACTGTTTCGTTCTGTCGACAATTGATAACGTCGAGGTAAACGAGATGATCTTTCCTGTTAATTGTGAAACGACGAAATGCCTGCGTGAAATTGACATAATATCAATTGACAGAGTGTAGCTTTTTTCCTTTCATTCCAGCCTCTTTAATTTACACGCGGCACGGAAAGAGTTAAGAATATTCTCGGTACGAAGCAATAAAAGGCCGGGTAAGCAAGTTCAGTGGGGGGGGAAGTGGGAGAGACCGGGGATAAAAAGATCGATGGTGTACAAGGCTTACAACGGTACGGTGCTAATTAATGCGATCCACGGTTAATCGTTGATTGTGGATCCTCCTCCTAGACCAATTTACAATCGGCGCCGCGGTTCATCGATTTCAGAGTTTCGCCGGAAAAGAGCCGAGAATTTTTCGCGAGGTCGAGTTAATTTTTATTCCGTAGTACGCAGAGAATAAAAATCCAGGGATCCTTTGTGAGTCCCGGGCCACTTCTGGAAACCGAGCAATTCCGCCTCGCGATTCGCCGTTTTTCCACCCGCGTGAAACGCAAGGGGGGAAACGCAGGAATGAACAATCCCCGCGAGAGGAAATTTTAATTACAAGCCACAAAGTTAGAAAAATTACGCGAGAGAGTTAGAGACGGGTGGATTTTAGGGGCGCGGAATGTTTTTCCTTTTTTTTTTTTTGTTTTTTGTTTTTTGTTTTTTTAGACGAAAGATTTCGTTTCCAGCGGAAAGACGACGTGTAAAAATGCTGCACCACAAGCGTGCAAGCGTTTCCAAAATGAGCATCGATTCGATTACGTTTCCGATTTCGATTTCGTTTGTTCATCCGGGCGTTGATTTCATTTACACCGTAATTTCATTTTTAATGAAGCTATCGAGTACTTGATAAAACGTCTACGTTCGTTACCGGAACAAAGAGCGATCGAGGCACCGTTCGAATTAACTACGGAAAACTCATCCTCCCTCCTCCGGTCGCCATATTAATTAATAATCTGAATCGCTGATTGCCGGTGATTCCTCCGTCGGCAATTAAACAACCGCGTTGCTCAGCAATTAGTTAATCCGTAATTAACGATTAACTGCGATCTAATTTTACGCCGCGTCTTTCTCTTCTCTTGAAATGAGACTCAGTCCCGTTGCGTTCTCCACTGTACACGAATCGTTACAAGTTTCACGTGCGTACATCGGTTTGATCGCTGAATCCGCGCGATTGCTTCCGAAGAACGGTCTTGGCTCTGCATCTGCATCTGTTCGAATAATACACGTTTCTCGTCCGTCCAAAACGGCGATCCTTCGTTGTTCCACGTTGAGACAACCGATCTCTACTTTTCACAACTTGTCCAACTCGCCTCATCTTTTCGAAGTTTTGTCCAACTTTTTGTGTATACGACGATGAAATATGCTACTGCTGAACGTCTGATTAAAAGATAATAGTAAGAACATCTGACTGACATAATAAATAATGAGTAATAATTTGTGCCAATACTTTTTCACGGCAACTGTGAATTTAACGTCTAAAACAAAAATCTGCATCTGCGCTTAACCAAGACGGAATAAAGTTAAAAAAAAAAAAAAAAAAAAAAAGGAACACGTATACTCGCTGAAGAGTCGCTGAAAAAATTTTGCAATCAAGCGAACGTGTTGATCAAGTGTTATTAAAAAGAGAAAGAAAATGAAAGCAAGGCTGTGAAACGCGATACCGTGTAACTGCCGCTTGTTTTACCCCCTTTATTTCTGATAGCCCTTTATAAATATACATTTATTGTCATATTTATCTCCTCGCCGATATATCACTATCCCTTCGTGTTTCCTGCATACACGCACGCGCACACGCGAGCAGAAACATGCAGCAACGGCGCGGTACACTCTTGTTACGAGCCAATATTTTGTCGGTCGCGCGACTCCGCTAATTAAAGATACTCGCCGCGATATATCCGACAGGTCGTCTATTCTATGCACGCATACGGCTTCCGTAATACTTGATCGATAACCCCGCGCATTTGTAGCGAGCAGAGCGAAAGGACCGCTTTCGCGCCACGTGCTCGTTCTTACCTCGCCGAGCTTTCTCCCCAAAGTTCTCCACGGTCGACGCGCGCGTGCTTTTTCAAAGTTCGTCATCATCGTCGACACGGTGACGTGTATAATACAATCCTTTCTGCTTTGCACTCTACTCGATAGTAATTATTAACAAATCCAGAGATAGAAGAAGGAGTGCAATCTCCGAAATACTCGATCCAAGTTTAGTCGAAGTACATAATGTCTCGTAATTGATCATAAACACTGAAATTAACGACGATTTTTAATCGATTTCAAATTTAATTATTTGTCTAACAATAATCCAGCCTGTTTCACTTTAATTTCTTTGAATATTGTACAGGTAATAAAATAATCGAAATTGACATATGTTTTCAAAAAAGTATAAAAAAGTTTCCATTCTGTCTAGAGCTTGCCAGGGACTTGTAGGGACGTGAGAACATTTTTCGAAAAAGTTCCTACGATCCAACAAGTTTCAAGAACCTATTTAAAAACTTCCTTCGCTTTCTCGATCCCTTGTTTAAAGGATGCTAGCGACACACGCTCAAATGCACTTTTAATTTAACACGTACTCTCCGTTCGATGTTAAACATTCCTCTCTCTCTTTTTTTCACTCGACGTTCCTTTCGACGTTCTACTCTGTGTTTCGAGTCGAGCGCACGATTTTTCGTCGAATCGTATCGGAACGAGCGATACTCTGTACAAACGACGACGGACCACGGAAAAAGGAAACAGAAAACACACGCGTTTCCTACTTTTCCAGCGCGTCGCCGATAATCTACGTACGGTCCCCGTTCAGCGTCGAGTGACTCGTCAAGTGCTTCGAGGCGTCGTCAAGACCGTTATCAGAAAGATCGTCACCGTCTCGTCGCGTTTTCCGCGGTTTTTTTTCTTTTTTTGTTTTTTTTTTTT